>BQNB010039543.1:0-47993 GCA_026074375.1 Tanacetum coccineum
AATTAATATAAATTAATTAATTATATTTATTGAATCCAAACGCTATCGTGTGCGTCTCCAAAGGCCCGAGTCGCATTCCGAACATATATTATTTACGTGTACATTCTTTCAGTTAAGACTAGCATCTATTTGGTATACAAGGAAGTGTAGTGTGGATACATCATAGAGGTGATCTCCATTGATCACTTGGTTTCATTGGAAGTGTTGTGTTAAGGTGAAGGTCACCATTTGATTCTATTGATCACGCTACAAAGGTACTACTTTCTTGTTTTTCTTTGATTGATCATATGACTCTATGGATCCGTTGATAGGTGCTTGTTCTGCTGCATTTTATATTTGATTATATGATATTCATTTGATTCAGCATCTATAGTGGTATCACGATCCATCATATGATGTCATATGATCATCTTGTATGCGTAAAATTGGCTGAAAACGCGTATTTTTAATGGAATCAAATAGATAATTTTAAAACAGCCTCTAAGGTCTATTTTTTGAAATTAATTCGAACCATATAGGGTCTTATGATCTGGTATTTTTGATCCCATAGCCATTTTTTATGCATACTTTAATTGGTTTTGTTATCGGGTACGTGTAAAAGGGTCTAAATCGCGCGTTTTGGAACGATTCTTGAATCGGTTTTAAATCAGCCCTTTGGGCATTAATTTCTGAATTAATATGGTTTTTATAAGGTCTTTAATACAGTACTAAATGATCCTTAAGCCATTGGTTACACGTACGAATCGGGGTTTAATTATTGTTAATTTATTTCTTCGATTCGTTGGCTAAACAATTTATTTCTTGTTAATCATTTTGTTTCCATGGCAAATACATGCATGTTTGGCCATGGACTTAGCCAACACCTTGTTAATACATGATATTATGGTGTTATTATGTTGTGTATGCAAAGCCGATGAGAACCATGACCACTTGTGACTTGATTCGCTTGATGTTGCATTTAATTTCAGTTTTGGGTTTTGCCATTGTTTCGGCTTCTTTTTGTATGGTTTTAATTTTTGTTGTAGCCATTGTTTGGCCACTTTATAGTAGTTAGATGATAGGATAAATGTATTTAATCATAAAATTATTGTAACCGATGTTTGGATTCGAATGGCGCAAAAGTTAAAGGCATAAAAGTGAAATTCAGAGCTCCTAGAGTAACCTCCACTAAAAGTGAGTTTTCCGGAGTTCTACAAGGAGTTAGAAGCGGAAATTTTGGGAGCAGGAGCACAACTCATGGGGCTACAATTTCTTCAACTGGAGCTCAGATTGGGGAAGACTCCTTCCAGGAGTTTCAGGCCCGTTAAGTCAACTGAAATTTTATGGCAGTTTTGGGCTTCAAGTTCATTTGGGGCTTCACTTGCTCATGATGGTTCTTTTAGAAAGTCAGAGCCCTCCTTGTGGTTGAGTGGTTAACCCTTAGTTGACTTATTGGTTCTCGTGATGGCTCACGAAATCAAGCATAGGTTTTTCATCGGTTGAGGCTTGCATACTTGTGGTTGTGTTTGTTTGTTTGCTTTTATATATGTTTTGGAATGTATATAAACTTGCGAATGATTTTATAAAACAAAAATAAAACACAAACCATTTTTTAGAAACTAAATCGATTGATTTAGTTTCAAGTTTAAATATGATTTGAAACTAAACACTTGTTTTTAATAAATAACACTAAATAAATGTTATGATTGTTATTTAATTTATGTATTGTTCAAACTAATATTTATTCCACTTAAGTTATATATTAGTCATGAAAATGAATAATTTGTCACACATAAACGCTATAAAACAAGTATTAGACTTAAGTTAAAAATAATTTTTTCTTCCACCTCTCCTCTCCAATCCTCGATCAAACTTGCGTTCCCCATGCGCTATGAAATGGGGGGTCTTTCCTTCGCCTATCGTATGTATCGGCTTGGCTTCATACCGAACCAAGGAGGCATTCTGGCGGGCGCGTGCGTGTAGGAAGGCCGACGACCATATAAGCTAAAAGACTACGACTACAAGCCAAGCCGAAAGCTACTCGCTTCTATGCATGCTTCCTTGTACACACATTTTTTTTGATCATTTATCAAAAAATAATACCCGTCAAATTTAAGTCATGTCGTTCAATTGGTTGACAACACTTGCATTTGCTCGTCACTCTGCGTGAGACGTAGGTGAAGTGTAACCCAAGGTGATTATTCTCTATGCGTGAGACCTAGATATATTCTCACATGTTCTCGCATTGGATGACTTAATCGAGTTAAGCAGGTGAGACCTTGGCTCGAGGCAAGGATGGGACTAAACATGCCAGTTTGACATTGTTTCTTCGGTTACAAATGTCATGAGTCTCATATGGTCTAAGAATTACACAGGTTTGTGCAATTGGTAAACGTTACCTACCTATTAAATCTATCATTGCTAGCAGATCAACTGATGTGATGGTGGAACCTCAATGAGGATCTTAGCCTTTTCGTAAAAGTAATTATTTAATATTATAAACTTAGGTAGTTAATTTTAAAAGGATAATTATCGAAAATACTAAATTGAAAGTTGTAATTTCTATTAATGACATTTATGCAACACGAACCGTAAACAAAAGTTTGTTTCCTTTCCTTGTTAGAGGAAGACAAACTAAGTCTTCTTTCCTTGTAAGAAAAAGACTTATTCCTATCCTTTCTACTTGTATGAGAAAGCTATAATAGGAACACTTGATTTTTCCAATCCTAATCAAACTCAAAGCATACTTACTCGAGAAATCGTTTTATCTTGTAAAAGTAAAACGGTTAAGTACGGTTGCACATCTTAGTTGGATGACTAGAGAACATGTTTTCTATAGCCACCAAATGATACATCTTGAAGCGTCAAGACATAGTATGAGTTTTAATAATTAGAAATGGAAATTTCAATAAATCGCGAAAGAGAAAAGGAAATTAATAGCATGTTTTTTCTAGTAGTTTTCCTTAACTCAATATTTTTCCTAAGATTCTACACACCATTGAGGTAATGTAGAAAGAGGAATTGCATGCAAAACTTTCAAGTTAAAGAATGGCATTGATGGCTAGTCCATCATATATATAGTAGAACTTGATGCACTTCCTTGAATATCTAAGTACATGTTTACTAGTCCGTGAGGCTCACATTAGAGATAATGTGCAGATATTCAAAGAGTAGAAAAGTAAATAAATTGCTACTTGCACTTCATTGGTATAGACACACATTTAATGTTGTCTTATCCAATGGGAGCAATGCATTTTACTACTGATATAGACGCACATGTAATGTTGTCTAAATTCAGTGGGAGCTATGAGCTTATCACCTTGTAAGTGACTCATTTTATTTCTAGCTGGTCTTGAAATAATACATTACTTTTCACAAATGAAGCATCATAATTTTATAAGAATCGTTGCATATTATTCTATTAGATAACTTGTCGCTTTTCTGATGTCGCTGCCTGAAGCGTTATCTGTACAATACTTATGAATGATTGCTTATTAAAAAGTTCTATATATACTTGTAATGCAAACGTAATTTTACTTTTGACTTAAATCATATCAGTAACATTGTCATATTATTCATACAAACATACGGAAGCATGGTGGACTCATAACCCACTAGTCTCGGGATCGTAACCTTACTCATAAATATGCTCACTTATTTGTATAAATACTTGATGTTGTGCCATGCACAAGTGGGATAAATCCTAATTGTGTGCAAGATACAACACATAACAATATGACTAATGGTTTTTCTTAACCGCATGGTAAGAAAGCTAATATTCTACTAGGACTTATACACCTCGATGTATGTCGCCCTACTTAGAACTAGTGTCAAGAAATAATAAATACCTACTTCATCATATTCACTAAAAGGTTTAGCCAATATGATTGTGTCTTCTTGTAAAGACATCAATAAGAAGTATGTAATTAACTTGAAAAGATAGTTGAAGCCAAGAGTCGGCGTTCAATAATACTTTATTTAATATGCTTGTGACTTCTTGTAAAGACATAAACATAAAGTCCTTGAACTGTTCTAAGACTTATAAAGTAAGCAATTGACTTGTCATGTCTCCTTGTCACGACATGTACATGAAGTCATTGAAATGTTCAAAGACTTATAACGTAATGTTAGCGATTAACGTGTTATGTCTTCTAGTTAAGACATGTACATAAAGTCCTTGAACTTCTCTAAGACTTCTACGTTATAGCATGCAATTGGCTTGAAATTAATGTTAATGCCATTATGTTTGAACAAATTGGCAAGTATGTGAGCCAAAGGGTATTAGGTTATCTATGGAATTGTGATACTGTCTCATAATCCCATTACTCATAGAATACCACATCGCTATGGTATGTCTGATGTGTAAAATCAAACTCTGTTGATATTGTTTGATTTTTGATAACTTTAACTACCCTACCTCTAATCTTATCAAGGTTAACAAAATTGAGTAAAGCCACGTGTTTACTTAATATGGTTCTAATCAAGAAGGTAACTAAGACACCATCAGGTTATGGAATGGGAAGACTCCCATTAAGTCTTAACTGAAGCTCTGAATTTGTTGAGATATCATTAAGCGTATTATTAGCAAACTAGAGTCAAGAACTGTCAGCATGTGTTACATCACAAACGAGGACAATTTTATTATTGCTCGACTTGCTGCATATTTGGAGAAAGTCTCCTCTTACATTAAGCAAGTGGGAGCATCTGTTTTTAGAGTAAGTCTCTTCTTACACAACCTTCTGAATAAACTAGCTAACGACATGATAAATGTTAAGATATAGTCCATGAAAGAAAATCATTTTTGGAATGTGATTGATCTTTCACCAATCGGTATGACTGAGAGGTTAAATTAGTTCTTCTAGGAGAAGACTAATATGGATAAAATGTACACATATTTATACGCACGCCTAGTGACAAGGATTTTACTTATACTCAAGTAATTGACTATGATTAAAGCTTCTTTTCCTTGCGAGCGTTAAATGAATAAAGATATTAATTACCATACTTGATTTCATGAATAAGAAATATGGCAATTGAATGTCAAAACTCCTTGAATGATTACCATTGCGAGGACGTTGTGTAATCAAAAGGGTTTTTGAATCTAAATTATCTTTAGAAAATGTGCATGCTGTAAAAATCCAAGTATGGATTAGAGCATGCATCTAGGAGCTGGAATCTTAAGTTTAAATCAATAATTTGATTTTGATTGAAACAAAGATAACTCCTGGGTACGCCTTAAAGCTAGTCGAAGCATTATGTTTTTTTTCTTATATCTCATATGTTGTCAACATATTAGAAATGATATTTCACTTAAGCTTGATTTTAATCCTTAGTTTGGAATAATGTTTCTATCGAGAGATATACAAAATAAAACATACAACCTTGGGACACATGATTATTAGGATAAACACACACGATTAACAAGTCTAACACAATATGACACATCATTGAGTAAGACTCAAAGTTCTATCTCACCTGATGAGTTGAACACATGTATGAAAACGTTTGGTTCAGCTAAAGGTTTCATTATGTATGTCATGATATTTATTAGACTAATTGTAACACTTGCATGAATGCAAGATGAACTAACAACCATAGTAACTAAGTGAAAGTCATTAGACTACTATTGAAAGAACATTCTAAACGGCCTGCAAAGGACTAAAACATGTTCATTGTTTACGGATTTTTAATAAGGAGATTAGTGTTGAGTTTATACACTAATGCTTATTTTGATTGAGATGATTCTCAACCCTAGTCATAGCAAGATTTCATCATAAATGATAATACTGCTGACTAGACCTGCTTAATTGAAAGCATTGTTGCACTATTCATTAAAGAATAAAAATACTTTACAGTTTAGGAAGTTGTTAGGAAGACTGTCTCATATAGGTGGTTTTGCTTGCTTCAAACAACCTATGTAATTTGTTATGGCGATGGTAGCATTATTGTATTAGCACCTGAACGCACATATACAAATTGACAATCATTGTATTATTTAAAACTTTCACTAGTTATGAGTTTTGAAACAAGTGTTCTCAAAGGTCACTCAGATGACAACTAAGTTGGTACTTTTTACAAAGTTAATGTCTTGTTCCAAACATGTTTATCATGCTAGAAACATTGAACTTTGACCTGCTAGTAGTCTCATGTATATATGTTTTTAGTATTTGGATAATAAAACGTTAAGCAGTTGTATTTAACAATGAATTGGTATACCTGGTATGATCGTCTTTAATTATACAACTGTGTTCTATATTAGCATGTTTAAATCCATGAATAATTTATTTATTCCAAATTGTCTATTGTCAATTAATGATACGGGAGTATCATTGAAATAAGACAAATGTGAGTGTTTTGGTCATATTCATATGGTATGAATATTAAAGGATGATACTGCCAAACTCATATGTTGTTCAATAGATGAACATTGGACTGACCCAACCTATGAGTATTCACTACATGGATCAATGTCAATAGTGAATCTCGCAAGTGGTTATATCTCTCATCCTCAGACTTGAGATGCAAGTAGGTTTTGTGTGTGTGGAATGTCAATCTTTGATATGGTTCAACGTTGACCTGTTGAAGGCTGCTATAAAGGCTATTTTCAGGAGGGATATAAAACACATAACGGACATGTGCAGTCAAAATATGATTTGTTTCTCCACATGTAATGGAGTAAGATACTACTGGGCCCCTCGATGATTTAAACAGATGTATGTGTGGCCTCACCTAAATATAATTAAGATGATACTTAATTGATTTGGTAATCTAGTTCAATGTCTATATCGAGAAACAAAATTGTTAAACATTAGAATCTTACGATCCATGCCAAAAATACTTCACATAGTATCTGTAACAAATAGGATGATTGATATCTAAACCATTTAAAATGAGATGCTTAAGAAACTATCCTCATAAAATGAGATGCTGAAATAGTAATTAAAATACAACGATTAGTGTACTTTTGTAAAAATTTACCTGCTTATCCACTTAATTTGTCATCTGAATTAGCATCCTCGTCCATCTTCTTCCCTAATTTCTGCAATCTTAGCAAGCGCCCGTTCCAGAATCACCTTATTAAGTGAGCATGTTGTAAACCACATTCATAGAATTCCAAGAGAGGGAGTTGAAGCTTTAGCAAAGAAATTGGGTATGGACAAAAAAGTGGTCGAGGCGTGTGCTGGATAATATATTGAACAAGTAGTGGAGAGATGTTCTTTGGAAATGTTGAGGATGTTTATACAATACAAATGATTTAAAGATGAAAAAATGAATGAAAAAGATGATCGTGAGAAAGATGAATATTATGATGAGTTGGAAGGACGATTATTGATGGCTATGTAGGTCATTAGTTGGACCAAATATGAATCGTTCAGCAAAATATGCTCCGGACATGACATCAATGAAGCAATTCTCAAATATTTTGTCGACTTGTTCATCGCTTTTAGAAAATCAATATTGGATAAAGCAAGTATTACAGCGTAAGTGCAGTGCAATAGTATCAACTCAAAAACCTTTAAATTTTGGTATGTTTTTTTAATATATATGTTTATTTCAATTTTTTTAGAATATCTTAAGGAAGAAAGGAAGATTTAGGTTCATTTGGATACAAAGTTTTTTGTGGATACCAGGGGACCAATCTCCACCCTTCATCTTCATCTTAATCTAATGGATAAGATTAAACCAAAAATTATTTTCAACCTTTTTTTTCAAATCTTAATATCTCTCAAACCGTTAATCGTCAAGCGAAAAAAAATATACCATCACGATGAGCATTTAATTATCTTTCTATAGATATCCACTTTGATATACTTTCGACAAAAAAAAAATTCAAGTTTTTTTCACATTTTTTTCACGTTTTTTTCACATTTTTTCACGGTTTTTTCACTTTTTTCCACGTTTTCTCACTTTGATATACTTTCGACAAAAAAAAATTCCGTTTTTTCACATTTTTTTCGACTTTTTCTCATTGAAACTTGCATGAGAATCATATATGATATTTAGATTTACTGTTAAATCATATATGATGTTAGTGTTAAATCATATATGATTGTGTTATGTCATATATGATATTAGTGTTATGTCATATATGATATTTAATTTTAGTGTTAAATCATATATGATATTAGTGTTATATCATATATGATTTTTAATGCAAATTTCAACAACGGAAAAAAAACGAGAAAACAACGTGAAAAACGGAAAAAACGAAGAAAAAAAAACTTTTTCTCGAAAAAACGTGAAAAACGAAGAAAAAAAAAGGTGAAAAAGGTAAAAAAAAAACGTGAAAAATCTGAAAAAAACGTGGAAAAAATATGAAAAAGACGTGAAAAAAACGTAAAATTTTTTTTTGTCGAAAGTATATCAAAGTGGATATCTATTGAAAGATAATTAAATGCTCGTCGTGATGGTATATTTTTTTTTACTTAACGATTAACGGTTTAGGAGATATTTAAATTTTAAAAAATTGGTGAAATAATTAAATGCTTTTAATCACAACCATTGATTTTTTTTAGATGGATGGTGTGGATGAGTCCCCTAGTATCCAACATTTTTTTGGTATTCAATATAACTCCCCTCAGAAAGGAATGCACTACCATAAACTGTTTCCTTCATTAATTCTATTTTATTCAGTTTTCTATTATTACTTAATTTCGTTTACCACAGATAGAGCAAAACCTAAATAGAATACAAATCTAGGTGTAGGTGATGAAAATACGGGAAAATATTCTTATTGTCAAGTGTGTTTACATCTTGACAAATATGTTAGTTAAAGTACGGATATCTAATTGTAGGGCAATACATTTTGGAACAAAAAGGCTAGTAAACTTCTTTTAGCTTGTCTTTTACTTCTTGTTTTGTGATTCAGGGCAAGAGCCTTAAGTTGGTTTTACATTTGTAATTCTGAGCTGTGACGCTATGGGCATACTCTGGCACTTGAAAATCATTTAGTACTCTTGCTATTTCTATTTTTATATTAATCTTTACCTCATCGTCATGCATACCTACGTTACATACAAATAATTCTAATTGTTATAATATATGCTTCATCTCCTAAATGTACCCTAAATGAAGCATATATATTATAACAATAAGAATTATTTGTATGTAACGTAGGTATAAATAACGATGCGGTAAAGATTAATATAAAAATAGAAATAGCAAGAATACTAAATGATTTTTAAGTGCGAACCCATACCTCCAGGAAAAATTACAAATTTAAAACCCACTTAAGGCTATTGCCCTGAATCACAAAACAAGAAGTAAAAGACAAGCTAAAAGAAGTTTACTAGCCTTTTTGTTCCAAAATGTATTGCCCTACAATTAAATATCCGTACTTTAACTAACATATTTGTCAAGAGGTAAACACACTTGACAATAAGAATATTTTCCCGTGTGTGGCTTCTGCTCATCACGTGCAGCTAGATTTGTATTCTATTTAGGTTTTGGTTTTTCTCCATCAGCGCTGGACTTTTTCTTACTGCTTCAGCTGTGTAAACGAAATTAAGTAATAATAGAAAACTGAATGAAACATAATTAATGAAAGAAACAAACAGTTTATGGTAGTGCATTCCTTTCTTCCTTAGGATATTCTAAAAAAAATTGAAATAAACAAATATATTAAAAAAACATACCAAAATTTAAAGGTTATTGAGTTGATACCTATGAAGCACCGAAACGCCTTCAAGGCTGACGTTCCCGTTTGGAAACGGGGTGGGAACGGATACGCCCCCGAAACGCCCCCGAAACGTTTCCAAGCCGTTTCCCTATTGTTCGAAACGTTTCCTATGAAGTTTCCTAGCCGTTTCTGGATTTCCAAGAAGTTTCCAAGCCGTTTCTTTTGGGTTTGATGAAAAGATGTGGGATGTGGGTGGAGATGCTTTTGATTCAATGGCGTTTTTGAAACCTTGAATTGTAGTGGTAGTGAATAAGATACAGTTGGTGGTGAAGATGAACTGATGAAGATGAAAGAGAAATGAGTTCCTGGGTTTCTTACTTGCTTTTGTAGTTGAGTCACGTGAGTTTGTGTACTTTCTCTTTAAATATTGTATGTACTTATCTAACATTTAAGATTTTTGTATATTCAATCTTATCTTTTGTTTAATTTTGTATTCTCATTATACAAGCAAATTAGTATAACTTCATTAGATATTATTAAGTTTACAAATGACACATTTTTTTCCCTAGCATATTCGGTTTGTTTGCCCCCTCTCGATATTTATTCTCGCTCCGCCCCTGTTTGGAACATGTAGTATTTTTGGAGTTTACAATTTACATCAATATATATCTATTTTGGATTTTCTTTAACATATTTTAAATTTTTTTATATTTTTTTATTGCCGTATCTATGCCGTTCCCGTATCTTGAATTTTTGATTTTTGCCGTTTCTCGTTCCCGTATCGTCCCCGTATCCCTTTGCCGTTCCCGTTTCGGTGCTACATAGGTTGATACTACTGCACTAACACCTGTAATACTTTCTTTCTCCAATACTGATTTTCTAAAAGCGAGATGAACAGGTCGACCAAATATCTAAGAGTTGCTTCATTGATGTCATGTCCGGAACATATTTTGCTGAAGGGTTCATTTTTGTTCTAAGTGCATATCCATGAATAATCGTCCTTCCAACTCATAATAATATTCATCTATCTCATGATCATCTTTTTCATTTAATTTTTCATCTTTGAATCCTTTGTGTTGTATAAACATCCTCAACACTTCCAACGAACATGGCTCCACTACTTGTGCAAAATATTTTCCAGCACACGCCTCGACCACTTTTTTATCCATACCCAAGCTAAAGCTTCAACTCCCTCTCTTGGAATTCTATGAATGTGCTTTACAACATGCTCACTATAAACATCCCAATCACTCTCGTTATACAGACCTTTTATAAAAAAAACACTGGTCTAAATAGCCTTTTAACCCGTCATAGAGTCTTTAAGACCCGTGTATTTGATTTTCACCCGTCTATATGTGAAACAAATATTTGGACCTGTTACAATCATAACAACAGGTCTAAAACAATGATTTTAATCTCCACCTGTCTAGATGTCAAAGCACTTGTGGAACCTGTCTATTAATGTTTTAGGAGGGATTTAGTTTTCTTTCCCCTTCAAACTTTTTAATTGACAGCTTAAATGAAAAAAAAAGACAGTTACAATTCACTCTCCATTTGCACCTGTCTATTAAACTTTTCAAATACACCTGTCTATTAAACTTTTCAAATACACCTGTCTATTAAACTTTTCGTAAGGAATTTCCTAACGGTACGAATACATTTTGTCGAAAGGAAATTATTCGCCGTCAAACTATTGTCGAAAACTAAACACCGCTGCCTTTAGGCGCCGGTACTCTTCTAGTATACATAAATATATAAATTAATGTGGTCTATACATTCATGTCGTCATATCTCATATATATGTGGTCTATACATTCAGACATTTATTTTGAATTATCTAGTAATTGGCTGTTAAACTTTGTGAAGTTTAAACCATTTGCGTATAAGCAAGCTAGTGAAACACTAATATGTAGATGAGACTAAACCAACCATCATATACTATTTCATGAAATGAGTTACATTCGTTATTTGTGCATAAAACTTGGGTCTACGACGATTGTTCCAAGTGAAATATGTGTTAACCTTTTGACAGTATTGTCATACGCAATTTTGTAGTTATGTGCTTTCGTAAAAGGACATACCAGATTGTCATCAGGTATTCTTTTCCGGAACAAAGTGTGGTGGGCATTCAACTTCTTGCCATCATTCTGAAACAATATCAGAATTGATGGTCCAGTTAAGAGAAATGGCACGATTAGTGTGAGAAATGTACATCTGGTTACTACTACATTTGCTGCCATCAGGACGAGAAATCGCACGATTATTTAGAGTTTTTAATGGTCATGACACACGACTTTATTCACACAATATCAGGATCAACAACTATTAGAAGCTTTGATTAACAAGCTACATTCCTGGCCACAAATCTAAAATTTAAAGATGATTTTGCTAGACCAAAGTTTCATGTTGCTGATGTGGAATGGTTAAGTTTCATGTTATTTTTGAAGGTTGCTCTAATGACAGGGTTTATGCGACATTTACCAGTACTATACTTTACTTTACTTCCATCGTCATTGAAGGATTTCTCAGTACAAAGGATCACGCAATCTCAACATTTGGAGACCTTTGACAGTTTCCTTCCTTTCTTCTTCCTCGCAACTATTTAACAAGAATTTAAAGAAGTAAAAGATCGTGTTATATAACATGCTTACAAACTTAGATGATAAAAAGGAACAATAGTGTATGGACCTTCTCCCTTTATGGAAGTCAACGTTTGTTTATTATGATCTGGTAAGGTAATTCTGGCATCATTGAGTTTCAACTGTATTAGATTATGGCTTTGGAAGGAAATGACCACTTGATTCGAATATTAGCCGTGCTAGTATTCGAATCAAGTGGTCATTTCCTTCCAAAGCCATAATCTACTACAGTTAGGAAGTCAGTGATGCCCTGATCATAATAAACAAACGCTGACTTTCATAAAATAAGAAGGGTGTAAGCATGTATATATCAATATCTTTTACTTCTTTAAATTCTTGTTAAATACTCTAATAGTTGCCAGGAAGAAGAAAGGAAGGAAATTGTCAAAGGTCTCCAAATGTTGAGATTGCGTGATCCTTTGTACCGAGAAATCCTTCAGTGACAATGAAAGTAAATTAAAGTATAGTACTGGTAAATTCGAATTTGTAGTGACGGTTTTATATCTGAAGTGAACTTTACTCATTCTGTTGATGTGTTTTTAGGATAATATGGATGTAGGTTCTTCGATAAAGATCGTTGGCCGCATTTCAGGACTTAAAGCTTACAATTAAAGGAGACATAAGAGAGAATCAGTGTTGTAAATATCGGGTCATGGCGGCCGATATATCTGTTGGCGGCGGTCCACCGCCGAGAAATTCCTATATCACATTTATCGGTTTCGGTCAAAGGCGGTCAAAATCTGTCAAAATGGTCAAAATTGGTCAAACTCTGTCAAAAGATTTGTTTGACTTAAAAAGAGTACTTTTTAGGGTTTTAATATTTAGGAACGGGTCAAAATCGGTCAAACTCTGTCAAAAGATTGCGGAGATGAAGAGTAACGATGTCACTATTAGACTTATGGTTTTATTTAAGTTTATTAAACTAACTATGGACTTATGGCTTTTATTTTTCAAGCATGTTAAACTTTTTAGTTTTTTTTGTTATTGACTTATTTTGTTAGGATATTGCTAATATATATATATATATATATATATATATATATAGGATAAATTATCAAATAAAAAGACAAATATTTGTGAGAAAGATAAAAAAAATTTTTTTTTTTTAAAAAGTTCTCAAAAAATTCTGAAAAAATTTCAAAAGATCGTGTATGTTGGTGCATGAAAAAGTTGTAAAAGAAGTTTTTCTAAAAGTGGATAGTTTTGCCGAAAAAAAATTATGAAAAAAACGTTGGTGCATTAAATCGGTTTTTTGTGCATCAAAAATTCGTTTTTGTACCCAACTTCTTTTGACTTTTTGCATCAAAATTTTATTGCGCATCAAACTATAACAAGTCGAAAAATTTGTGCATCAAAATTTGTTTGTGCATCAAAATTTTTTTGTGCATCAAAATTTATTTTTTTGCGCATTAAGAAAACGTATAAAAACTCAAAATTAGACAACCTTCTTTTACAAAAGTTTATGCACCAAAATACCTGATTTTAATGGAATTTTTTTGATATTTTCATTGTAAACTTTTTTTAAAAAAATTTCTTTTTATCATTCTCACGAATATTTGTCTTTTTATTTTAACATTCCTCTATATATATATATATATATATATATATATATATATATATATATATATATATATAAATTCCTTTATAATTTAGGGTCTCCGTCGAGAAACCGATATTTCGCCGTCAAGACTGATTTATCGCTTGATGGTGGTCAACCGCCGACATACTGCGGACTGATTTTTACAACCTTTGAGAGAATATAATGGTTACTACAAGCTGAAAATCTCCTTTGATTATGCATTCAAATTGTAGAGAAAACTTAGCTGATAGATAATGTTAATGTGAATGAACTTCTTATAAAAACTGTATCTATTTGTTAATATCACTAACGTGAATGAACTTTATATATTTGTGATATTCCCTCCAAAAAGGAGTATGCCACCTGTTGTTTTTATATGTTACTTTTTCCAACAGTTACGTATCTTGATTTGCATATGCATTTTCATATTTCTGAGCCTAAGTATAGGATTTAAGATAAGAAATCCCAAACTTTCCCTATCATAAGCAATTTTTAATAAGCGATCCCAAACAGCCTCCTTGATAAGCAATTCTAAACAGCTCATGTATAGTATTATGGATTGTTTGGGATTACTTATTAGAAAATCTAGCTTGTTTATAATGAATACTAGGTAACGTCTTGCCGTGCATACACACGGCCCAAGAAGCCTATATGTTTTCTAATAGAGTTTGTATTGAACCTCTCCAACGGGATGCCATGTTACATGTTACAGGTGTGGTGAAAAAAAAAACCAAAACGAGTTGAGCTAGTGACTTTGGACTTGACCGAGGTGGAGGTCGGTTGTCCGGGAAGGGTCGATAATCGATGTGAACAAACCGATTAAGGGGGTGATTGTTGGATTTAATCAGTTGGTCAGGTTTACTTATGCATGGCTGGAACAGTTCTAATAAGTCTGCATGTTTTTTATGTGTTTTAGTAAATAATATATTATTGGTACTAGTTTGACCCAATCTCATGGATATGCACGTTGAGGAGAGTAAAGAGAAATGCTACATCCAGAAAAAGTTTACAAAAAATTATCCACATAATGATATGACATGTGAGTGGACCAGTAATTTTGTATGATTTGTATGCCTATTATATGAACCTAAATATATACCTAAAGATTTGATTGGTGTATTTCAAAAAGTGATTGGTAAAAAAGTATGAGAGATAATAAATGTAATACACTTGTCATAAAATGAATGGATTAGGTTTAATTTAGGTCTTTTATGTAGGCATAAATATCAATGCTCTTTCTCTTTCATCATTCTCATCACCTATATTTACATAACAAGTGGATGTGTGGATTTCTTTTTATATATCTTTTGTGGATGTAGCATTACTCGAAAGTAAATGGATCAGTAGTATGTACCGGTTCCTTAGGGATACTTAGTTGGTAGTATTGTGTTCCTGTTACGTTTTCAGCAAAACAGTTACTTGTAAGGCTATAAATAGTGCCATTTATCTATGAATGAATATAACCCTTTACACATTTTCCTTTACCCTCTGTATACTCTCATAACCTATCAAAAGTGAGTTCTACATCTAGTTAAAACCATGTAACAGAAAGAGCTCAAATAGTTAAAAATGATAGACGAAAATTTGTTTATAGAAAGAGAAATAAGAAGAGGAGATACAAACTTTGTTTAGTATTGATCTTAAAAAACGTACATGTAAGTAGTCGTGTGGATGTTGAAGGAGTTAAAAGAAATTAAGAGGAAATTAGTAGGTGGTAATATTGTTTATTAGTAATAACATAATAATTAGAAAAAGTGGGAGTTTTTGCATTGCAATGGGAGGTGGATGCAGAAGAAAAAGAGAGCGTTTTTGTATATTAAGAAGAAATACCTGGTCACGAAGCGACACATTGAGAATCTCCTTCCTCGCTTTCTTTATCTGCTCTTCTGTAGGAGGCGGTTCATTATCATTTTCCTCATTCTCTTCAACCCCTTCCACTTCAGCAGCCCTTTTCGCCGCTTCGTCCTTCCTTTTCTGAACAAACAAACCAAAATCACTTCAGGATCATCAATAATACTTAATTTAGTAGCATTCATGAATCCTTTTGTTTATAATAAACAATATACATGTCCGACGCAAGCCTTTTGATAACGTGGCTAAATTAAAATAGAAAAGAAAAAGGACTGAAGGTCACTTATTTACTTAATGTATAAAAAAAGTAATCAAAACTATAACAATAAAAAAATATTTAAAAAAAGTAATTAAAACTAAAACAATAAACATTTAGTATAATTAAAACAAGCCTAAACAAACAATAATCCTATAATCAATACCTTGAGGGCCTGTTTGGTTCGCAGAATGTTTTTAACAAAATTAAAATCTGTTAAAGGATTTGGAATGTGAAGGAATGGAATGCTAAAAATTAGAATTCTTAGGATTTGAATCTGAAGGAATTAAAATTTTCAAAAACTAGTGCGTGTTTGGTTGAAAAAAAATGAAATGAGAATTTTTTTTTTTTTTAAATATTTGAAATTTAATTTAATTTTAAAAATAATGCTTATATAATTTATAAAATAATAATAATAATAATAACAACAACAACAAACATGATAATAATAATATAAATTTCATGGAATTGTAAACAATCCTCACATTTTGTCATGGAATGTTGAATTCAACGTATATGGGACTTTGAAAGATTTTCATTTCATTCCGTTTCCCAACCAAACACATTGACGAATGGAATTCAGATTCAGAATTACTTCAATCTGTCAACCAAACACATTATGTAATAGAATCAGATTCTAATTCCATCGGCCTGTAAATTCCGCGAACCAAACGGACCCTGAGTTTATCATACCCATGTATTTTCGTTGGGTCAACACCCTCCGCAAGTTCAAAGCATGTCAAGCGATACCATCTATCCTTTAAATTGTCATCACTCAGCTTTAGCGCAGGATGGTTTTACTCATCTGACCATCGCAACACTCACATTTTAGTTTTGGCGGCATTGTGCAAATAACCTAAATCTAATACATCATACATAGGATACTCTTTCATCTATGACTACGTTCCGTGTGATCATGCCCCGTCGAGCAACTCGGCTGACTTTCATTAGCATTTATACTACAACTAGTTTTCTCAGATTTCGACTTACGTTTTGGCGGGAATGTTGCATGAATAATGGTAAACAGTGTACGTACTAAGTCAGCATGCATATCATTATTATCATTGTGTTGTTTCAACTTACGTTTGAAATCTTCTACATTGTTATATTATCGAGCTAAATAAACTATAAATTCTGCTACTACTTTTTTAAAAGGAAAACCGTTCGGTTCGAGCGCGACACATACCTTCGATATCAAAGAGTAATATTCGACATCGTCTTTTAGTTCTGACGTCATCATATCTTCGTTCGGCAATACTGTGTACGATAACTTTTATAGGGTTATCGTAAAAAAGAAAATTTTAAAGGTGTCTTGTTACGGTTTTGTTTTTATAGTGTTAATCAGGCGGTTACTATTTGACCGACTTAGTTTTACTTGGGGCTAAAATAGTTAACAGCCTGGCCCATTAGAGAAGTAAAAATATTATTAGCCCACATGTTTAATTGACAAATATGTAATCAACCAGGGGTGTTCATCGGTTTGGTTATCGGGTTGTTCGGTTTATTCGCTTCAGTTAGTTTGGTTAACTTTTTGTCCGAGTAAAACAAAAAATCGAAACCGAATCGAATTCAAATTAAATTAAACCGAACCGCGCGAATAACCGAAAACTGTACCCATAACCAAAAACCGAACTGAATAATCCGAGTTACATAATTTTAATTATTTATTCATTTATTTATATAGATTTTTAGTATAAAAGAAAATTTAAGTTAGAAATTTTTTAATATAATTATACTAGCGAAGAGTTTTAATATCCTTTTTTTTATATATAGAAAAATATATATATTTATATGAATTCGGTCTTCGGTTTAGATTTCCAAAACAATAATCGAACTGAAAACCAAATATTTAATTCGGTTTGGTTTGATTTTGGCAAATTCAGTTCAGTTATTTCGAGTTCGGTTTATTATCTGAACAATGAACACCCTTAAATCATCATCATAGAAGTTGCATGAGTAATTTTTAAATCAAAGGTCACATACCTTTTTTCTTTTAGATATTTGGTCAATTGGTGTATAATTTTGGTATCATAGATTATAAAAAGAGTTGCATTAGTGAATTGGGCAAAGCTACTTCTTTAAAGGAAGGTACACAAAATGACTAGACAAAACACTACAAGAAAAACCACCTATAGTGACAGAACAGTTTTCGTCACTATCAGTATTAAAAGTCGTCACCAAGTCGGTTAGTGACCAAAACCAAAGTCGTCACCAGTCGTCACTATAGCTCCGTCACTAAATCAGTTAGAGACGAAACTAGAATTTGTCACTGATTAGTGACGAAAATAGTCGTCACTTACGGGTTAGAGTGACGACTGCTACAAAACTATGAGTGACGAATATTTCGTCACTGTTTCTTCAGTTTAGAGACCAAATTGGTCGTCACTATGAAGGTCAATAAGTGACAAAATAAGTGGTCACTCATGGGTCAAATACAAACCACCTAAAACCTGCTGATGACGAATATATGGTCACAGTTTCTTGCATTTAGAGACCAAATTAGTCGTCACTACGAATGTCACTAAGTGACGAAATAAGTGGTCACTCATGGAGTTGGTTATAAATTTAATTTTATTTTTTTTTTATTAGTCAAATACAAACCACCTAAAACCTGCTAATGACCAAAAGTACTCTTTCATCATAGTTCAAAAATAAAAGTCCATAAGAAGAACAAGAACTAGATATTCTTTCACCAGAAATAAAAATCTATTACATTGATTTCTTTTAACATAGAACATATCGTTATAGTAAGAATACAGTACGAACAATAGAGTGAAAAAAACACACAAACATAACGCGCAAACATGTCATAATTGTGTAGAAAATCTCATGCACGTAATATTTTCATGCCTACAATCTTTCTAACATCCATAAGCTATTCAATTCTCTTATTTGATGGTGAAAAAGTCCTTGTAGTCTTCATATTTATCCCTGAAAAAAAAAGATAAACAAAATCGTCATTTCCAGTTAAAGTCGAACAATAGAGGGGAAATTTAAACCCGTATGTATGAAAATGAGTAAAACAGGTATAAGTGAGTGTGCTCTAATTAACCTGACTGTCCATAGTGATAATGTATTTAAATTAATCATAATTTAACCCAAATATCTCAAGCATAATTCCTCTCTTTTGATCTAATCAACTATTGATTCTACTGTTATGTTATTGCAAAATACAGTTGTGCATAGTACAGTTGTGCATAGTATAGCTATCTTACATTTATGTGTGTTAACTAAATTATAATGTCTGCTAACCAAATAAAAATATTTCTATGTTAGAACAGTTCCATAGGATGATAAATGGACCGAGATGTTAGTTAAGGGTGGGTTTGGATGCTGACAGCAAGCTTCATGAGTCGTGTGAACAATAAGTACTAAGGAAGCAAGGAAAAGGAGGACTAACACGTGGGTCTCTACGATCACTTACATCAGATAAAGTGTGGCACGAAGCTTAACTTCTTATGCAATAAAAAAACACCAACAAGTAAAATAAGAACTTACACGTGTTTGAAACTGTTGGTTGCAATTGAGCCATCTTTTTCATCTCTTCTAACAAGTAATCCACTTTCTCGTTAGTAGCTTTATTCTCCTCCTTCAAGGCCTTTAACTCTGATCTTAAGTTTACAGTTTCCAAGATTTGCTTAGTAGATGCAGAACGTCCTTTTATGTGTCCAGGAAGATGACCAAGCTTTTTCAAACATATCTCTGCCGATGTGCATGATGAAGTGGCTTCCTCAGCTTGTAAATCATTCTGCATCATTAAATATCTTATAAGTTCTACCACATATGATTTATAACTTTAATATTTATGCAAACTAGACATGTAGAATTAAAATT
Source organism: Tanacetum coccineum (assembly GCA_026074375.1). Classification (NCBI taxonomy): domain Eukaryota; kingdom Viridiplantae; phylum Streptophyta; class Magnoliopsida; order Asterales; family Asteraceae; genus Tanacetum; species Tanacetum coccineum. Next base: position 19,758 of record BQNB010039543.1, read on the forward strand.
ACCCAAATGGTATCGGCCTCCTCATTGATCATTCCTTTTAACTTTTTTGAGTAATGTGCCATTTTGTATTGTTCAATTTCTGAAACTTCTTTTCCTTCTCTCCTGCTCTGTTTCATATAAATACCACAATAAACATTACAAGAATGCACATAAAGAAGAAATACTGATTTTTGTATTTAACGAACTCACCTCATCAACTCTTCTTGCAAGCGAGCGTGTGCCAACTGTGGGTGGAACTAAATTCTTTGATCGATTTTTCTTATTTTTTTCGCTTATCTTCTGCAACGTTTAATTGAGTGATATTATCGTAATCAGAAATAATAAAATTAAAAAAAAAAAGATTACACGTGTATAGAGAAATAAGGTACCTGGAAATCCTCGCTTGCAAATCTTTCACATAACAACACCCAGTCAGAAACTTCTATACCTTTTGGCGGATGTGTCATTGCCTCCTCCATTGTCTCGTATTCTTTATAATGAAGGTGCAACTTGTATTGGTGATTTCTGTGTTGGTAACCCAGCTGTGATGACATAGCACTCCTCATCCGTGTACACTTGAAGTCAAAGTCAGAGTTTTCCTGGAATCACAATGTATGTCAGTAATCACAATATTCGAATTAGGACTACAACGCATCTATCGAATTCTATTGGGCTCCTTTCCTAGTCGAGTCTATTTCAGATCATGCAACAAGTCACACAGTAATGAAACGTCTAGTCAGGCTCGACTCCATATCTAACCACAGCAAACAATGGGAAGGAGTCGATATGTTGGTTTTTGAAAGCTACGTATGGTGGATGTATAAGCCCGTGATCAATGTCACGTTAGTTCTCCATCCTTGACATTAAATTACTCAACATATCAATATCAATATTAGAAGAAAAAAAAGAACTCAGAACTTGTAATAAAGAAAGTGAAAAATAGCAATGGAAACATGGGCAAACTGGATCGAAACCAGCATCAATTCTCATACCCAGAAGGTGTTTTTCATGACTATGTCTCCAACACACTTATGGTTAGTATATTATAAAAATACCAAAAACTAACAAAAAACTAACAATGAACATCTAACAATTACAGGAACTGGGAATGGATGAAAGGAGACGTAGGAACTGTTATAGTGAGTCCCAGCCCATACAAAATCCATATTGGGGAACCGGTTCAAATCTTGATATTATGGGGGTATTGTCAAAGATGTTTTGGGACGGATGCAAGTTAATGTGAGATTAATAAACATCACCCAACTCTCGGAATATAGAAAAGATAGTCACACGTCAGACAACAATAATGATGACAAAGTTATATTTATAAATAAATGCTCTTGTAGAAAGAAAAAATAATAACATCTGAAAATAATGACTGCACCTAGCTTCAAAACCATAAAAATAAGGGAAATTATATAACAAAAATGACGGGAAAGTTCAAACTTACCGTGGTTTTAGAGATTATATCAGTCTTCAATAGATCCGGTTGCTTTTTCCAAGTTGTTCCATCTAACTTCGCGTACTTACGCATCACACATCCGCCTTTAGTGATAAACCCTTGACTGTTTTTTCCAATTATGCGTCCAAAAGATTCATCTACTTCAAATACTAAACTTCCCTTGTTTAATTGAATCTTTCTAGTTTCGCCTAAAGCTCTGGTTTCTTTCCGAGTAACTGTTGTGCCCAGATGTAACATGAATATCAGGTATGAGATACTCAGAAAGCAAAAGAACAAAAAAAGATACTTAGTCTAATAATAATAATAGCATACCGTGTGAAGTTGAACCGATATTTTCTTCTTCGTCTTCATCATCACTCATGCAAGTCTCAGTTTGTATCGAATCACCTTCATGCTGTTGTTCTTTTTGAGGGGGAGAGAAAGAATTCCTTGTTTCATATTCATGATAGTGTTCATGGAGATATTGCTCTTCTTGGTTCCTAGTTGTTACTCGTCTACCACGACTCTGAGAGGGAGAGAAAGAATTCCGTGTTTCTTCAACATGCAACTCTTCATCTTGCATTCGTAAATACCTACTTGGCATGTTACTGACTGGCTTGCTACTGCTTGGCTTGCTACTCGGCTTCTTTTGATGATCATACCTAGTAAACGCTCCTTTTCCAGGCCCACCCATCTCCATCTGAAACAATAACACTTTGATTGGTTAAAATTACGATAAAAAAGTTGACTTTAACTGTTAGCTTTATTGGGAATATACCGTCTTTGATTGGTTAAATTTCACCTGGGAAGAATCAAATCTCTGCAAAAAAAACAATGTTCCTTGTCAGTTACCGATCATTTTTTATTATAACTTTTGAGTTATTCAAATGGTTTTTTTCCTAATCATCACAATTTCGTTCAAACTTTCCAAATCTCACCATCATTTTCCCTGACATAAGCTTCTGCCTTTTTATGAACTTGGTCTACAACTCCCTGATCTTGTCCTTTTCCCTGACACTTTTTTTCTGTTTTTTATGACTTGGGTTCTCCATTCCCTGATACAAAATTCCAAAGGTAGAAAATTACATATAAAACAAACACATGACAATACTAACAGGGGCTAAATAGTGACCATTGAGACTTGCTCCTATTTCAAAATATACAAACCAGGTAATAGTTACATTTGTCAAACCCTGGTAATAGTCTGTGATAAGTTTGCTTCGCCATTAGAGGATGTTTGGGTTGCTTTGAAAGAAAATATAAAACAGTTTTTTTTAGTGTTTGGACAGAGGCTAAATGATTGTGACATATGATTATGTAAGAGCAAACTAGTGAGTTTCAAAGTGGCTAAATCAAACTAAGCATCTAGTTGTGATTATTTTACCTCACCAATACCAAACACTAGCACAATTGTTCATTTGCTTATTGACCTAAACAGTCTATGATAACTACTAAACATAGCTACAATCCGTAAGAGTAAAAATAGGGCAAAACTGAATTACCAGAAGTATAGAATCCTAATCGTTTATCTTCAATTTCTGCTCAAAAAACCTAAAATTTAACAGAATTAAACAGTAATTAGTTAAGTTAGTAAGTGATAATCCATTAAATTGCAACAACAGATTAGTAGAGCATGCTGGGGCAAAATAAGTAGTTTCAATAAACAAAGAGATAGAAGAGGCTGCCTATTTTACCATAACACTTCAACCAAAATATAACTGAAAAAAGTAACCTTTTATTATTACTGTTTAATTATTAAAATCTTAACATACGAGAATGTCTAAAAAACAAGAAGCAGCAAATAGGAATCAAAACCAACACGGGCAAAACATTCCTCGGAATAAGTCACGACTAGCCACCTAAAATTTAGTTCCACTCAGCGAAAGAACAGAACTTGAGCACTTTTCGTTATAATCATAAAAAAAGCTAATATGAATCGGAGTATTCCTCTTGTGATGATTCCTCATTCTCAGAGAATTCTAAATTTGTTGGGTCAATTTCCTCATCGCCACTACTATATTCGTCTATTCCATGACGCTTTTGACTTGATCGAACGGTTGAGGCATCCACCAACTCTAATGGAATGGTACCTCTCGTCAGTGATGATGGTTCAACATTGTAATTAGAAATTACACTTGAATGTGCCTCGTGTTCCTGGTACACTTCATGCACCGGAACATCAAACAATTTGCGAGGAGGACTACTTTCTACCACATACCAATGTTTACCCAATTTAAGGTCTGGTACGTAGAAAACCTGTTTGGCTTGAGATGCAAGAATATATGGTGATCTTTTTATTTGGGGACCATTTTCGAGACATGGTGATACTAATCGCACAGATTCTGTATCACATGGAGTCCTTTCTATCATCGACCTTAAACCCAATCACAACTTAAATACTAAGACTCGTTATATTCTCCTAAATTCCACCCTAATACCTCCTGTAAAATCCCATAGTATTCACTAATTCCTCAGCCATACTCCCTTCACCACAATGCAATATCTTGAGTTTTCCTATCTATTTCACGAATTTTGGTGTGGAACCTGTACCCATTCACCATACATCCACTATATCGGTTCATTGATAATGGTCCACGTGACAAGACTCGAATTTCAGAGGATTCTTGACAATCATTTACCTAAACACAAAACATGTAAAGTACATGTTAACCAATGTTAAAAAATTTCATATTCAATTTTCAAGCAATAAATGAGAAAGGTGACTCTTACACGTTGTTGAAAAAAAAAAAAAAAAAAGACGCCAATTAGGTAAACGTTTTTATCATGAGTTTCATTTACATTTCTATTGTTTTCTGCCTCAAGTTGAGCTTTATGTTCACTGTGGAAATTGACACTTAAGCAACATCATTACTATACATAAAACCAATAATAAAATGTCATTAAATGAAAGAGTGTACTTACTTTTCTAGTTCTTTCAGTTCTGGGCAATTATTTAAAATATATGTATGAATCTCCCCTAATTCAGTGCCACTCATAACCTTCTTCAGTAATACCAAATGGACTCCTTTTGCATGAAAAAAATAGAAATTTCCCCACCAAAGTCGACATTTCATTATTACGCTCAACCTTGTTGAAGATTGTATCAACGTCATTTAGATACATAGAGCAAAATGTTAGACATTCCTTGTCTATGTATCTCTGAACAATACATCCTTCCGGACGAGCATTGTTTTTAACATATCCTTTTAATTCGCGCATTTTCCTGGAAATATAATAATAAGTAATTAGTCTTATCAAAAGTAGCAAGTGGGTTTTCCAAATATTTGAAGATATATGATTACCTTTCAAATGGGAACATCCATCGATATTCGGGTGGACCGCCTTTCTTTACTTCACTTGGTAAATGAATCAAAAGATGTATCATCATGTCAAAGAACGATTCAGGAAATATCTTCTCAAGCTTACACAAAATGACAACAATCTTCGCCTCTTGTTCCTCAAGAACATCTAAGGACGTGTTTCGTGCACATAATATTCGTATGAACTCGCTTAGTTCATATAACACAAGTCGAACTTCTCTTGTTAAGGAACCCCTAATTGACAAGGGCAACACTCGTTGAATGAAGACATAAAAGTCATGACTTTTCATACGAGACAATTGAAATTCTTCCTCTTTTATGCATCTAGATATGTTCGAGGAAAATCCATCAGGAAACTTAAGTGACTTCAAGAAATCTAATATTTTTCGTTTCTCATCCTTTGTTAAGTGGTAGCAAGCCATCGGCATTATAAATGAGTTACCATCTTCCTGCAAATGTAAACTTTTCTTCAAACCTTTTTCCATCAAATCCTTACGAGATTTCCACGTGTCTTTAGTCTTCCCACTAATGTTGAATAATGTGCCTATTACACTTTCTGCCACATTCTTAACAACATGCATAACATCAATGTTATGTCTCAATTTCAACTTAGACCAGTACGGAAGCTCGAAGAACACACTCTTTTTATTCCATCCTTTTTTCTCGCGTGAATGCTTACGCTTTCTCTTATTACCATTGATAAAACAATCAACATCATGTAAAACATCATCCCCGGACTTAGGTATGATCGGCTCTCTAGACTCTATCTTCCCATCAAAATTTAAGGTATCTTTTCGCCACCGGTTTGACATTGGCAAAAACCTTCGATGCCCCATGTAACATACTTTTTTACTATGAGTCAAGTAATGAGATGACGTTTCATTCATGCATGTGGGACAAGCATTGTAACCCTTAACACTCCACCCGGAGAGCATACCATATGCAGGAAAATCATTTATTGTCCATAAAAGAGCCGCACGCAGTGAAAAAGTTTCTTTTTTATATGCGTCATAAGCATCCCACCATTCCACCAAGTCAGTTATACCATCAATAAGAGGTTGTAGGTAAACATCAATATTATCTCCGGGTGATGTGGGACCCGGAATCAACATTGACATAAGCATAAATGGATCTTTCATACACTACACGAGGCAGGTTATACGACAAAAAGACGTGCCATGTGCTATGCAAACTACTTAGGTTACTAAACGGATTAAATCCATCTGTAGCCAACCCTAAGCGTACACTTCGTGGATCATTGGCGAAAGGAGGATCCACTTTGTCGAGATGTTTCCAAGCCTCAGTGTCGGCGGGATGTCTAAGTAAGTTATCATCGTTAATTCTTTTCTCCTTATGCCACCTCATGTCACAAGCAACTTGTGGATCTATAAATAATCTTTGAAGCCTAGGAATTAGAGTGAAAGTAATGAAGGAAACTTATCGTGGTACATTATTATCTTTACCTTTAAATCGAGGCTCTCTACACTTAGGAATTGGACAATGTGTCAATGATTTATATTTTTTTCTATAAAGAACACAATCATTAACACATGCATGAATTTTCTCACTCTTAAACCCCAAGTCACGTATGTACGTTTTTGCTTCGTAATAATTTTTTGGAACAAAGGATGGAGTATCTGGCGCTTTTCTGAATACGTCAAGAATTAAATCAAATGACTTATTGGACCAACCACTTGTTGTTTTTACATGTAAAATGGCGACGATGAATGAAAACTTCGAATAATTTTTGCATCCTTTGTAAAGATCTTGATTTGAGTCATCTAACAATCTACGTAGACTTTCTAAATCTTTGTCTCGGGTAGATGAAGATTCACCACTAGTTTTCCAGTTATTACCCCATTTACTTTGACCTATGTTATCAAACATCTCATCAAAGTCATCGTCAGCGTCATTCATGTTGTCATAACCCTCACCCCCTTCCTCATCATCTGATGATACATACTCGTCATCATCAGAACACTCCCTATGACTTGTCCACTTATCGTAACTAGCAGAGAATCCCTTTTGCATCAAATGTGAATAAATGGTGGATTTATTATGGTCACGAAAATTGTTGCAATTTTTGCAAGGGCATGGAATTTCTAATGACTCGTGTTTGTGACGATAAGCATATTCAAGAAATTCCTCCACTCTCAATTTATATCTAGGGTCGTTTGTTCGCGGTGCAATATGGGTTCTAGACTTGTCCATATGCTCTAATAATAAAAAGAGTTCCTGAAAACAAATTCCTATATTATGAACTTCATACTATTAAACAACATCTAAATATATTGACCAGATATTCGTCCACACAAAATATATCGACACTTGAGGAAAAAACTAAATTCCTTATTAAAAACATATTTAAATAGCATCTTAACAATTTAAAAGCATCTACGAAAATTAACACATTTTACTTAAATATGACTCATTAGATATGCATATAACAAACATATTTGAATCAACTCATCGCATATTTAAGTAACTTCTCGAACCTAAATTCACTAATTGGAATCAACTTATCACAAATTTAACTAACTTCTCGAACCTAAATTCACCAAAATAAGCAAATCCTAACACTATTACCTAAAGTGCAAAGTTTTAACACAATTCACATATGAGAAGCATAACTAAAGTCATTTAAGAAGTAAGTCACATACTCCTACAACGCAAAAGTAACGTCTCGCTATACCAAATTCATTGCAACATCTCAACATACCTTCTAAACAGGTAATCATTGCAACATCTCAACAATTATATCAAATTGTATACAATAAAAATGTGCAAAACGAATGAAATCACACTTTAATCACACAATCAAAATTCACCTAATTCACATTACAAGCCCTAATTTAAACCTAACAATCAAATTTATGAGCATAACAAGTAGAGAAGTTAGATGAAATCCGAACCGTAACACAAATGAGAGCTTGATTTCGACCAATCCGTACCCCAACCGAGCAATCCGTTACGCAACCAAGCAATCCCTAACACAACGGAGCGATCCGTAATCCGATTTCAACCGAGCAATTTAAGCTTGAAGATGATGTTACGATGGTGGATTTGAGCTTGAAGATGATGTTACGATTTACATGGTAGATTGATGTGTTTTGCGATGGATCTGATTTTTTTTTTATATGCGATGGATCTCTAAGTATGAGATGGTTTTTTTATTCAAGTTTTTCTTAGATGGATATGAGATGGGTCAGATCTTCTTTTAGATGGATAAGTTTGATATATTTTTTAGATGGATAAGTTTTTTTAGATGGATATGATATAACATATATGCCGAGTGTTAAAGTAAAAAAAAATTGGCTTTTTTTGCAAGTTATCTTTTGCACAAACAAAGTTAAATTTTTACAACTTAACATATTTCTTCATAATGCATGTTTTTTATGTGTATCGTATGGTAGTATTTACGATTTTTAAGTAAATATACGAATATGCAAGTTTTAGTAATATATACGTAAATGTCTTTATATTAATCATTTTATAGAATTAACGATACATGAAATAGTGACCAAAATTATCGTCACCGATGTTTATCATATCAATGACCAAATATCTCGTCACTACCCTAGATCAAAAATACCTAGACTGTAATTTAGTGACTACATAGTGACCACTTATAAGTTTCGTCACCGACTTTTGACCAGTGACAAAAAATAGTGACCATAAATTATATCGTCACTGAATTGTGACCAAAAAAGAAAGTCGTCACTCAATTTTTGTCACTAAAGCCCCTTTTTCTTGTAGTGTCGTCAATCCAAGCCAATTCTCAACTGCATTCATGACTTATATTTTCGTCATTTGTCAGTAAGCAACACTTATCTGAACATATATGAAAACTTAATGAGTTTAAGACTATAAGTAGGAGTTCAACGTCTTGTCTTAACGAATGTAATAATTCAAACGAGTTTAAACCACTAGTTTCTCTTATTGTGTACCAATTGACGAAGTTGTTGAAGGTCCTGAAGAATAGCTTGGAGGTGTTGAAGGTCGTGCAGATGGAGTTCCAGGAGAACTCATCAATTGACGAAGTCGGGTCTCTTTCCATAAAAAAAATCCACATCCAAAATGTTTCGGAGGCTGTTAAATAGTAAAGAAATCAATTCTTTAACAACTAACCATAATATTTATATATTACACAAATAAAAAACATGTGATTGTTCACCTTTGATTTTGGACATGCATATTCCTTTACCATTGTTGTCAAATGTTTTTACGAAAATAAAACTACGCACGTAACAATATTTAAATGATTGATTATTTGACATATTCAACCCAAATATCGGGCCACTTATATAAATGATAAATTATTACTATCAAGTAGTCAATCCTTTTATTTTTTATAGAATTTTTACTTTACCATACACTTTACATGTTACATTATAGAATATACATTGTCAACTTGAAGTTTTATTGTTTAAGAGGGTGTTGTTAGCTGTGATCATGAAATCTGGTCTTAAAAACATTCTAGTATTTTTAAGTTTGAAATCTTTATAATCAATTTATTTCCCGTAGTGTGGGATCTTAGTAGTTTTAAATATTATGTTTATTTAATTTTTGTCTGATTTTATCTATATTGCAGGTTTTTTTTACGCACAATAAATATCGTTTATTAGTGAAAACAACTCATTTGAAGATGTTGAATATTTTACTACGTAATTTAGCCACTGTTACTTATACACAAAGGTTGTACCTAATTCTTTACTATGTAATTTTGGTGTAAACAAGCTAATATTGAGATTTAGAATCAGTGGCTATAATTTAAATATTTTGTGTTACTACCTATAGACCATTTTGACATTTCTAAAATAGCACTCACTTAGTACCCGTTCACATTTAGAAACTTGGTAGTAGGCACCAATACAAACGTAAATCACAATCATAAACACCTGCATAATGAATTACACAATGTTTTTAGTAATACATTACAATTTCACAGCCGTTAAAACATTTATTGGAGTGAGTACTTCAGAATGCCTTACATACTTGATCTCACTTTCAATATTTGCCCACTGGCTATCATTAATTTGGGTAAGGAATAGTCTCTTCACCTCTTCATACTGAGAATAAAATTGTGCCTCCATCCATGACTGAATTAATTTCATGCCTCATTGAACGGATGACTTCATAGTCTGGATTCCCACTCTCAATTTGAGCTTTTAGCTGAAATTTCGCAACTATGATACATGGATATTAGATTTTCAGTCTTGCAATTTTGCTGCCTTATCATTGCTATGTCTCTGTAATAACTTCATCTTGCATCTGTATTATTTTGAGTATACAAACAGCTTATATGTGTCTATAAGCTATTCTATAAAAGCAATAATAGGGAAGCTTATCAAGAATATATGATGAACAAAAAGAGTTGAGTACATATTAGATGTTGGGATGGCCGTTGTTCTCCTTAGACTTCCTCTTAAGTCAAATTTCCACCGCAATTGTGAATGAACTTCAATTCAACGCATTTAGGACACCTGCAAATTAATAAATTTTTAAAAGCTTCCTTTTTTATAATATGAAAGGCTTCAATTTTTTAAGTTGTTGCAAATAGAGTAATTTACCTATCAACCCTCGGTAACTATTTTTTTTTAACGGCGGCATTATATTAAACTAGCAAAAGCTAGACATCAACGATTACATGGAAGAGTTATTAACAATAGGATTTCCTAACCAACCTATCCAAGATAAACAAAATTTTAGATTTATAGATGAAATCCCCAAAAACGATTGATGAACAATAAAGTCCCAATTAATCGCCTTCTTGGGTTTAGACACCGAAAAAATTAATTCGTTGCGAAATTTCCATATCGACCATAACATTGAAGCCGCGATCCCTTCAAGAATGAATCTAGCTTTCTTCGTAACTTGACAATCATCTAACCAAGATATCCATTCCGACAAATGAGATATCTCTAGAATATTCAAATCACACCATCTAGCCAAACGAGAGCAAAGATCTTGGGACATCCCACAAGAGAAAAAGAGATGATTCACATTCTCTACACACTCTCAACAAACAGGACATAAAAGGGAGGCAACATCAATACCTTTACGATCCAGATTCACCAACGTAGGAAGTTTTTTTTTTTGAACAACAATTTTATTGAAACAAAACTAGCAAGAAGCTAGCAATTACACAGTGACAAGATTCGGGTTTTTAACCCAATCGTACCAATTAAACGACGCATTACATCTATACCTACACCAATGAAAAGACATAGAAACTACATCATCAAAAAACAACGCCTGCGAAGGAGGTTTAGAATCAAAAATGAGCTTATTACAAAACGACCATAAGTGCCACCACATGACATAGAAAACACCTTCGAACATCTGTTTATGCATAGAAGAAATCCGCAGGTTCACAAGCCAATTATACCAATCTTCGTATGATTCGACCTCAACATAAGGAACATCCCACCAACGAGTGATCTTGCGAACAATTTGTCTAACCATGCAACAATAGAAGAACAAGTGTCTAGACGTCTCCACCCCATTATCACAAATAGCACACATAATGGAATCAATATCAATACCTCTGCGTGAAACATTAAACCTCGTTGGAAGAGAATCTGTCTTAACCTTCCAAGCATGAACATTCACCTTTATCGGCACATATTTTATCCACCGAGTTTTCGAGTCAACATCCGAAAGCGATTTATCATCAATAATCTTTCTAACCGACGCAACAGAAAAATCTCCCGAGCTCTCCAAGTCCCATTTCCATCTGTCAGACATAGGAATTAAAGAAACATCATGCACCAAAGCTGACAACTCGTTGAATTGATCCTGCTCAACTCCACCCCTCGGATTTCTTCGAAAAGAATATTCCAAACTAGGCTGCGCAAGTTTCGCACCCACCGTGATCAATTTGCAAGATTCAAGACTATAAATGCGCGGGAACCGATTCTTAAGAGTTTTACCATCAATCCAAATATCCTCCCAAAAAACAGTTTTATCACCATTCCCCAATTTAACATGCATACAATCAAGTAAGTTGATACCTTTAGTTTTCAACGCGTGAGTTTCCCTTACAATATCCAACCAGCAGGATTTAGCACCAGATTTAACGTGTCCTCCAACATTACCATCGTCCCCGTGAATCGCCTTAACGACCCGCACCCATAACAAAGTATTTTGCGTATAGAACCTCCATATCCATTTAAACATTAGACCTCTATTTAAAGCAAATAAACTTGAAACTCCCAGGCCCCCTTTTTCTTTAGACGCCAACACTTTTTTCCAATTAACCCATGAAGCTTTGTTACTGTTAATATCATGTCCCTTAAAAAATTTACTACGAATAGATTCTAAAGTACGCAACACACTCAAAGGGGCTCTATATATCGACATGTGGAAAATTGGTATCGATCCTAAAACCGACTTAAGTAACGTTAACCTACCTCCAATCGACAACGTTTTCATCTTCCATTTAGAAAGCCGATTCTTCACCCGATCTATCACCTCATTCCAAGCATGAACCCGAGACATAGACCCTCCCACTTTCGATCCAAGATACGTAAATGGAGTTTTGAGAATAAGACATCCAAGCTTCGACGCAATTACCTCCATTTTTTCAAGTTTTTTTCTTCACAAATTTGACAATATATTTTTATGTGTTTTTTTTCTCGTAAAATTTCTTCAAAACTCTTCTTCCTTCTCCAAAACAAATTTTTAATTTTAATTTTGACCAAATCGATTTAATTTTGACTTTTTATTGACCAATCGGATCACACGATTTTGCCTACGTGGCAAAATCAAGCGTTCTGATTGGTCAAATTTTTAAATTCATATAATTCAATTTGATGAAAAACTCCGAAATGATGTAATTCTTTTATTATATAAAAGATGTAGTTATACGAGTAAAATGGGCTTTATACTTTTCATATTAACCCAAGTATATTATTTTTTTCATAAATAAGGAAGAACGTTTCAGCCCAAATGAACATTTTCGGCCCTATAATAGGATAGCTGGTTTCTTTGAGTTTGAACGAGCAAGATTGCCCGCGCGTTGCTACGGGGCATAATTTTTTGCGAATCGATTTTCAATGAATATTGAGTGGGAATGTGTCCACCTGTTGCGGCGGAGCTGACTTGTATGCAAGCGTAGTTTTGTTCGCGATGCGAAGATCTTTCCGCGGGTATTTTTTATCCGAATTAATCGGTCGATATGTGTTATATATTTGATAAATAAACTTTATTATATAAAAAAGTTGTTGATAGTTAAAAGTTGAGGGTACGTTTTGTAATTTTTTTTTCTATGTTGACCCGGTTGTAAATGGCAAAAAAGTGTACGTTTCTGACCCCCGACGTTTATTTTAAAGTTATTTGGTAGTTTATGGTGTGTTTTGAAACTATATACTTAATTTTTTTAATATATAGAAGCGTTGCAATATTGAACTCGTTTTGTTTGCAATTCGAAGATATTTTCGTGGCCATTTTTTTATCTGAATGAGTCGGTAGATATGTGTTATATATTTGATAAATAAAGTTTATTATATAAAAAAATCGTAAATAGTTGAAAGTTGAGAGACCGTTTTAAAACTTTTTTTTATCTCTATTTTGGGCCGATAGATTTTTTCTTTTTACATTGGCCGATGTTGGGCTTAAATAGTAAAACGACAAAAAGAGCATCGTATAGTGCGTAAAATGAGTATATATATAATGTTCGTAGTTAAATAATTGACTAAGGATTAGAATCCTTTAAAAATTTATTTAACATGATAGGTCATGTTAACTAGTCAAATACAAAATGGATTGATAAATGTATTTCTTTTAATTAAATTAAAAAAGCACTTTTTATTCACTCCTCAAATTATATATAACATGACCTACATGTCGAAACTAAAAAGAACTTATGTAAGAACATAAGTTTAAACTCTTCTTCAAAATAAGTCACGGATAATGGGATCGTCAACGCCCTTTTAGTAAGCCTAACATGCTACATTAGAGATTGTAGTTTCGAACACTACTCATTAACACTAGATCCTTTGCAAATAAAACGAAAATTCTTGATTGCTTTAATTTTATTGAAAGGCTTTTTTATTCTTTTTAGAAAGAAAATCATAAAAGTAAATTAAAGAACTTAAAGCGCCCACTTTTTTCAACAAAAACCAACATGGAATCCACTTAAAACTGCCATTAACAGGATCTGCCATGAAACTTTAATACAGTACTAGTATTAATTAGGTCATGGAATTGTTATTTGATAAAATGGAGTTTGAAACAAATAATTTTCATATTTAGTAATTTATATCATGGTTTTTAAGATCCCGATCTTGATCTTAGGATCATACGATTTTACGATACTGCAAAACGAAAACGATCCGGATCCTACATAGGATCTTTACATGCTTAAGATCTTATAGGATCCCGATCTTAACCATAGGATCTTAAGATCTACTCCGATCCGATCTTACTTTTCTCGAACCACAAGCTAAAAAGCTACAAATTTATAGGTTGTGTTTCGTAGAATTTAAAAAACAAGATGTTAATCTTCTTAAACATTTCATAATCATAATTTAAGACAACATTTCTATGAAACATTCATATAATTTTGTGTTTATGATATATAATAATTTGTAGATTTGGATAATATTACAAAGACTATTAAGACAATGACATTATAGTATGATCTTACGATCCCGTTCTGACTTTACGATCTCGATTTTGCAAATACGAAAACAATTCTAGGTAGGATCCCGATCTTGAAAACCTTGATTTATATGATTACATTCAAATTTGCATGTGACAATATATCTTTGGACATTTTGGTACCTAAGCTTTATGTATTGCAAAAAACTTATTAAAATCTTCCATTTGTTTTTTATAAATTATATTTGGAATCTATAAAATCACCTTTTCACGATCTATACTACATTATAAAGGAAAAACCACTCATTCTTAAATGTTGAATGTTGAATTTTCCTATACTCACCAACTATCTAAGAAAACTTTGAAAAACTCCACGCCAATTAATTAAAATCATAAACAAAAAAAGAAGGGTCTACGCCAATTAATTCAAATCTCAAACAAAAAAGGAAGGCACGGGTCTATAAACTAAAAGTCTACTAATACTTTAAAGTGAATTTCCGATGCTATGCGCGGGTATTCGTGTAGTATATATAAAATACAAAATATAATGGGCCATTTTATAAAGAAGTGTCACCAAACGCTTTCAAATATTTGACACGTATGATATTCATTTGAGTTTTCTTTCCTGTTTTTAAGCTCACTTACATATCGTGAGTTTATTTTCCATTTTTACTTTCTCTCATTATTGGTTGGTTTAAAGTTCCTCTCTTGTTTTCTATTTAAGGAAAAAGTTTTATTCTTCAACTAGACACCGTGAAAATTCATATAGTTTTTTATATTTTCTTTTCCTTTTTAGAATATTGATTTGATGTTTATCAATGTCTGACCATTAAGAGAATAAGCACAGGAGCACATCAACTCTCTATTTTTATGAAAAACATCATGATTAATTTAGTGTAATAAAGAGATCGAAAGACATCACAAATACATACCTCCAAAAAATCAATTATTATACATCCACACACAAACATTCGTCCCTTTTGCGTTTCAACTTAGTTGCATATGCGATCGTTCCGTCCTTTTTGTCCATCACCGCCGCATCCCATAAGAGGGTATGTAATGATGATCGACGCGTCCGTCAAGACGACCGACCGACTTGTCGATCGGCAATTACACCTGGCCTAATAATGTAACATTAAATAGGTCTTTAAATGGTTCCAATGGGTTTTCTGTTGCTTCAGTTCGCGAGTTGGTTGATTCTCACATTTTAGACATGGATCTCGTGGCTATACGCTGGAACCGATCTATTCCTATTAAAGTTAATGTGTTTCTATGGAGATTGAAGCTCAACAGACTTCCATCCAGGGTTAACTTAGATCGGAAAGGTATCGATGTTGGTTCGATCCTTTGCCCCATATGTCATGATGATGTCGAAACGATTAATCATATTTTCTTTAATTGCGGGATGGCAAAAGATTTGTGGGCTTTGTTGGCCAAATGATGGGCGATGGATATTCCAATTTGTGCTAACATATCAGTGTGGTATGATTAGCTAGACTCCTTATCCGTTTCAAGTAAGGCTCGTTTGTTTTTAGAAGGAGGGGGACTCTTTTGTGGACCATATGGAACTATCGTAATCACTGTTAGCTAATAAGGTATATAGGTCCGGCCTACTTGTTTAGGCCCGTTAGTCTCCATAGTTAGGTTAGTTTGTCTTATAAATACTCATTGTATTCTCTTTGTTTCATAATCAACTCAATAATATTTTGCATTGTATCTTTAGTTTTTACATAGTATCAGAGCATAAGTTCAAGTCGCTATATATTATCATCTTCCGGTCATCAACTAATTGTTGGTGATCCAAAGGGATCCCGTTTAATGTTCGTTGTTTGCTATTGTGGATCTGTTTGAATCGGTTAATCCGCTTGATCCGAAAGTAATTGGATAAGCTTTGATTGGTTCGATATAAAATGAAGCAATGGGTGAAGTAATGGTCCGGTGGTAATTAGTTCAAGTTGGATCACGTTCATTTGTTGATTGTTTTGTTTTCGCTCGAGAATGTCACAGTTTGGTTGGTTTTGATTTCAAATAAAGTAGTCATTTAATTTATTGTTGTTGACTTTGAATTGTTAATGTTGGGTATTATATTAAAAATAATGGTTTTGTGATTCGTATTAAACT
The DNA here is from genome assembly GCA_026074375.1 of Tanacetum coccineum. Classification (NCBI taxonomy): domain Eukaryota; kingdom Viridiplantae; phylum Streptophyta; class Magnoliopsida; order Asterales; family Asteraceae; genus Tanacetum; species Tanacetum coccineum. The sequence continues at coordinate 36,222 of BQNB010039543.1, forward strand.
GGTAGGATTTTTTTATAATCAAGTTTGATAGAGGTTTGGTAACTACGGATTTTGCGACATATTTGAGTTAGTATGTGGGTTGGTAATTAATATTATAGGATTTGATTTTGAGATTGGTAAATTAGAATCGATTTTGATATTTAATATTTTTGAGATTTGGATGGATGGTTGTTTGTTCGCTGTGATGTTCCTATTTTAGTTACGGTTGGCATCAACATTGGTATCGGCATTGGCATCGGTATTGGTATCGGGTATTGGCATCTGCATTGGCATTGGCATCGGTATCGGCATCGGCATTGGCATTGGCATTGGTATTTGTATTGGTATCGGCATCAGCATTGTATTTGGTATTTGCATCGATTGGTATGGTGATGTTATAGTCTTAACTAATCTGACTATGTCTTGAGTAGTTATGTGTAGCATCTCTGACATCAACAACATGTTTTGGTTCCGCCCAGTTTTGCATTTGATTTCATCTGGTTTCGCCTCATTCTGCATTTGGTTACTACATTTGGTTACGTCTGGTTTAGCATTTGTCTGATTTTTGTTTGGTTTCGCATGATTCTGCATGGTTACACGTTTGCTTTACAGATTGCAGATGTGTTTGGTTCCGCTTGGTTTCGCATTATTCTGCCTGGTTACATGTCTGCTTTACAGATTGCATATATGTTTGATTGCTTGGTTACACGTCTGCTTTACAGATTGTAGATGTGTTTGGTTCTGGTTCTGGTTTGTATGCACCTGTTTGGATTGCTTCGGATTGAGACTTCGGCTAGCACCGAATCTGCACTCTGGGACGCTCCGCTCTATGTTTGTTTTTCAGTTTTTATTTATTGTTAATGCAAATATTACGATATTTAATCTATACGATCTCTTTATGTTTTGGTGATGACAAACATGTAACTTGTAATACATAACGTAAAGTACGCAAGTTACTCGTAATCACAAATCATCAATGCATACATGCATCAACAACACTCGATGTCTCAAGTCTGCATCAACACCGACATTTGTTTGCACCCGACGTAAATCACGTAAGGTATGTACAAACAAATTAAACTTGTAGGATGATCAAAGAAAAATATTTTTTTTCTTAACCATTACATTTTTACAAAAGTATTTTTCACAAAAATAAATAAACACAAAATACTTTTTAATAAAACAAATATTTTATTTAAATATAAAATTTGAAATCTGGTTTTCCCCCCAAAATAGAAGCTTCTATACCAGATACAACTTTCCCCACAAAAAGACAAAAAATGGAGCGGAGTCTAGGCGGCGGCCCCCTTATAGGCCTGGCGCCCCCCTTATATATAAGGGACCGCCGTTGACAGACTGGCAGTTTTCAGCTCCTATAAATAATGGATCACCTCCAACCATTTGAACAACCCTTTTGCACGAATTTCTCTCAGTTCTCTCTCTCTAGATCTCACTAAATCTCTCTAAATCTTTGATCATTTAACTTGTTTAATCTTGTTTAAATGTGATCCAATCTTCTACTCTTTCCTTCTTCCCTCAAGTGCAAGAGAAGAACTTTGGCCATCTTCAAGATCCAAAGTTATGTAGTCTAGTTAGTCCATTTGTAACATTTGTTACATATAGATCGAGTCCATGTCTTCTGATCTTTAGTAGTGTGTGGATCCAAATGATGTATATATTTAGATGAGTTGATTGTGGGTTGGTTAGTATTTTAGGCCTTAAAATACATTGGTGAAGTGGTAGATTGGTTCTAGCTAAGATTAGGACTCGACATTTAGCTTAGTGTCGGAAAATAATGTAAGCGACGTGGTTTATGTGTTTAGGCCATAAAATACAAGGTTTGTTATGTTGGGCCATAAAACATAACGGGTTTGGTTGTACCCGAAGAAGAACTCGACATCTAGCTTAGTGTCGGAAAATAATGTAAGCATTGGTATAAGGTTTTCTCCGCCGAAAGGGAGCTTGTTGATTAGTGAAGTAACTCTCGAGTTGGATACTCGAGGAGTGGAGTAGGGCGAAGAGGAGCTTCGTGACCGAACCACTATAAATCACCGTGTCGGTTTGCATTTTCTTTTACCTTTCGCTTTACTTATTTCTTTACATTTACCGCTTTACTTTTATACTTGCATTGTGCTTATGATTGTGTGAATGGTTGTGTATATATTGTTAGTTAAGGTTGTGTACTACTTTGTAGTTAATATTGTGGTTGAGTTTGTATTATTAAGATATGTGCTAGTTGTTGTAAAACCTATTATCGACACTTCTCATATTACGTCTAACTTGATTGGCGATTTGATACTAAAGATTTAAAGTTTTTAAATGGAAACGTATTCACCCCCCTCTACGGTTTCCACAATTGGTATCAGACCAGGGCGGCCCCCATACCTTTAAATGTACCGTCGGCAGAGTGATAAAATAATTTATACAAAAGATTTGAAGTTTTTAAGAGGAAACGTATTCACCCCCCTCTACGGTTTTCACATTTATTTTATGTTTGGCAAACTCCCAATGTTCACCGCTGCGGCATTGTGAGTTTGAGGGGGGATATTAGCAAATAAGGCCTATAGGCCCGACCCACTTGTTTAGGCCCGTTAGTCTCCAGGGTTAGGTTAGTTTATCTTATAAATACTCATTGTATTCTTTTTGTTTCATAATCAATTCAATAATATTTTGCATATTCTACAATCACTTGCTCTTTTCTAGTTCCCATCCTAAGAAGTCGGTGCTTTGGGATTCTATTGTTTCTCTTTCTTTCTTGTGGATTTCATCTAGAAATCATAAGTTTAGTTTTAGTTGGGTTTGTAGGTTACAAAAATCCCTTAGCACCTATATCCTTTTTTTGTAATTTTTTTTCTAGCTTTAGCTAGTCTTTAATAAAAGCCGTCGTTAAAAAAAACAAAAACATTGAAATGGCAAATTTGTGTTGATATGAGAAGTATACACATTTAAATTGTCTTCGTAAAACAAAGTCATGTTTTATAGGTAGTTATTAATAAAGTTTCTTATATAATACTTGAATTGATTAAGACAAAAACATTTCGACAAATGCTACATGAAAGATGGTCCTAATGTCCCATATATGTCCTACTTTTTATGTTATATCCTTAATATTCGTACTAACCACATATATTTTTTAAACACAAATAATCGTAACTAACAACATCACCTCATACTCGCCTAACTTGAACCAAATTTAGTATTAATGATACTTTAGCATACAAAAGTGGATAGTAGATTCAACATTCATAGTATTCACAATAAAAACACGTTTTAAATATAATATCAAAAAGTACGAAAAGTTTAAGACATCCTAACGAATTTATGAACCATATAATGCTTTTTGTTAAACAACATGTTATGAATGCAAGGTTCGAGTTCTATTTTGGGTATACTTGGTGAAATGAGTTGGGGCTGAGGCTGGAGCTTGTGTTGAGGTTGAAGCTGGGGCTAAGGCTTATATTATAAACCGGAATTGAAATTTGTATTTTTGTAAACTTGTTTAGCAAATGGGTTGAAGCTTAATATTGCAAAATTACTAAAAAAACATAATTAAATGAGTTTTTAGTATATGTTAGATATTTTTGTGGGTATATAAGTAATATAAGGTTTAAAATCCTTGGGCTAAAGTTTTTAGCCCCTTTTATGGGGCTGAGGCTTATAGAAACTTATGACTTATAAGCTCTTTCATAAGTCTGCGTGACAAACGAGACTTATTTTATAAGCCGATTTATTTTAAAAGCCCAAACCTCAAAAAGCCACGATAAGCCCCTATAAGCCTTTAGCCAAACGTAGCCTTTATGTTATCCGAAAAATAGATCAAATGTCTATATGTTTCGTCTAGATCGTGTTTCGCGAAATAAAAATGGATTTGTAGCCTATTAACGAGAAAATAATCATAAGAGCACAAGGTACAGTAATTTGCAAGTTACTGTCACCTCATCCCTACATCAGATTTTCTCCAATTAACTTACAATCAATTAATTTACCCAAAAACACCTTCATCGGTAACTTACAGTTAACTTACATGTACGTTTCTATCGATATATATATATATATATATATATATATATATATATATATATATATATATATATATCGATAGAAACGTACATGTGTTGGAGCAAAAATCTTTGTGTTTTGTCAAAATCATATATGATGTGAGTTTTTGTATATTTTGTTTGGGCTTGTCTATATGTTTTTCATCAGTGATAAGATACTTTATTCTTATTTGGATTCAAAAAGTATGAGTGGACTGTGAGAGTAGATGTATTTGGTCATATAGTCATAGTGGGGTATTGTGTTTACTCCTTTTTAACATGTACCAAAATATATCAATTTAGCTAGTCTTGTCGACAAGATTGCCGGTTGATTCGTGATAAAGCTTTACTCATTAACATAAAAATCTAAACTACGTAATATCTGAGTTACGAAAAGCCGGGGTAAAAGACAAATAATAGAGGATTCAGTTTAGAACAATGAACACGACTCCGTTGCTCACAACATATATATTGACAAGACTCGAACATTGCAAAACTACCAATGTCGTAGCTGAGATTCCGGATGCCCTGCACAAAAACTTATGTAGTAATCCCACGGTTAAAGAAAAATCACATCAACTATTGGAATAAAAAATGTGGTACTACGTATATTTTAACAATTTAGCTTCAATTTAACATAAAACATTAACGTTTTTGTCAAAAGTAAATTTTAAAGCCCCAGATCTATAGTGAAGTATACATTTTGAGGAAATGTGCGATTGCACGTCTCACGCACCCTCGTATATGACTCTGCATACGCGTATATTATTCCAGGTCCATATACGAAACCAATATGACACCCATTTAGGACCTGAATATTGATTTCAACTAGTGTCTCCTAAACATGATAGTAGTATTTATTGAAGGATAAGATAAGTTGCTTCAACTATATATATGCAAGTTCTACATACTTATTTATTTCAATGATCTTACTTTTAAAGTTAGTAGGACCCCGTAACAAGATGGCTTGTTGAAGTGATCACTGATTGAATAATTTATATTGCAAGTGGTGAAGATGGAAGGCCATAACATGAACCATGATTAATAAAAGGAACGACCGACTTCAAAACGAGTTGAATATGTACGTGTCTATTGTTGGTTCTTCAAAAGTTTAAGTTAGCGGAGAAACTCTGACCTTCTGTATTTTATTGAGTGTCGACAGATCTTTCGATAAATACCAAGCCTGAGACAATGAGCATATGTTTCACTGATCTTTTGACTACCAATTAGGATTGAACCCAAAACTCATTTCTCCAAAAGCTTTATTTAACCGGTCAACTCGACAGTTGCGCCAGGAAGTGATACCATTAGATCCAATGGTTGTCCATTGTCACTTAAGTATGTAAAAAGTTATTTTTACAAGTTTTGAAATAAGTAGTTATACAAAACAAGCTATTTATTGTCGTAATCGATGGTGGTTTTAATCTTTTCAAATTTTGATAGAAAATGACTGGGAAAATAACATGCGTGTTGTGATAGTGCTACTTTATTATTAGAGAGAATTGTAAAAAACATCCTTTTGATTTGGCTAAATTGCACGTTTGGGCCGCGTGTTATCGAAATTGCAAAAATCGTCCGTGCGGCGAACCTTGGGTTCCACTTTTAGTCATTGATCGAACTAAAATAACTAAAATACCCTCGACCTCTTCTTTCTGTATTTTTTCTTTAATTTATATATTAAAAAAATAAAATACTTTTTTTTATCCTATCTTATCATTTTTTAAAAACCTATCTCCTACATAACTTCATCTGAGATTTATCAAAAACCAAATCATACCATATCCACCTTATCACTCCAATAGATAAACAAAACGCAGCCATCTAGATAAACAAAACGCATATCTCGTTGAAAAGATATTATTAAAAGATCGTTTGAGATTGAATTTTCTTAGGATAAATGGCGAGGATTAAGCCTCAAGCGTTGTTAAATCAAATAAAAAGGAATAAAGCAACTCAATCTCGTTGAAAACACACTTACAATCTGGTTGAAAAAGTGAAATCATCACTTGATTTGGTTGGCTCATTATGTCTTGGCTCCTTCCTTATACCACAATGAAACCAATATTTCTAACACGAAGAAAACGAGTCTCATAATTAATATAATTGTGGTTTGGTTTTTTGTTTTGAGTGGGTAATGATTTTTTGTTGACTTGTTTTGGTTTGTATTGGTTTAAATCGAACCCATTGAGGTTTTTATGTTTTTTTTTGTTGTGATGAGATGAATGTTATGAATTGTTGTTGTCGTTTGTGGATCTCGACTTGATCCGAGAGGGATGTAGATGACGGGTGATGGAATGGGTTAAAGTTGACTGGTTGTTTGTGTAAATGCATTTGGTTATGTTTCATATGGGTTTTGTGATGAATAAGGATGTTTTTTTATGGTTTCGATCTTAATATTGATCGATTTGAGTTCATGTGAGGGAGAATTAATAATGCCTATGATAAAGATGAAGTTTTTGGTGGTTTGGATCTTAATATTGCTCAAACTGAATTTGGGTTTGCAAGAACTAATAAAGTGGATGAGGGTTTTGCTTAAAGGGGGAGGAAGATGAAGATGGTTGAGGTGGAAAGGTCAACGATAGTCAACCCCACGTGGAAAAAAAATAACGTGAAAATTATAATAATTACATGTGTAATATTTACCGGTACAAACAAGTTAGGAAGGTAAGAATGATATTTAAAGGACCATGTTGGTAAGATGTGGAAATTTTTGAAAGTACGTTGGTAATTAATGACTTTAACACAAAAAATAAAACCCAAACCCGATCCACCAACTGCTCGAATATACATCTCTATCTTTTCATCGTCTATTTCCCAGATTCACACACATAAACACGAACCCAATCCATTAACTGCTCGAATTCACATCACTATATTTATTCTTTATACAAACTAAACTCTAAGCTTGGCACACCTTCTGTTGACCAAGATTTTTTAATTATACAAACTATTTTCATATGTAAATATTTGTGATTTTGAATGTAATCAAATTGCTATTGTGACTGTAAATTCAAAACTTGCAAGTTGTGGTTGCCCAAATTAAATAGTGGCATACTATTATTTAAATATGAGCCAGTCTAGCTAGGAGGGATTCACATCTTTTCTGCTCCAGCATAGTATGATGTCGTCATACCCCAACCACCCAAACCCGATCTATCATCATCACTTGCTGATAACATCAAATAGTTAATACATTTTAATATCAAATTTCCTATGAAAATGCTTATAAATAAGTTATAAATGTCTGAAAACGTTACTTAATTATTTATATTTAGTTTTCAGGGACCAAGTGAGCATTTTAGCAAAAGACGTAGGATTTTGACATGAAATGCACTAAAGTAAAGAGTTCAAGGCTTGTTACGGTGTAACATCCCCGAAGGATTACGCTGTAACATATTTTAAAGAAGAAATGAGTCATCACAGCTTTTACGGCGTAAAACCTCTCCAACTTTACGCCGCAACATTCAAAATTCATAGAAGATGATTTATCTGAGTCAGCGTTACGGCGTAACATAGGCGACAAGGTTACGCCGTAACATCATTTTAGCCTAGAAGATTGGAAGCCTACGTAGCAAGGTCACATCGTAACGTCTCATAAGGGTTACGCCGTAACAGTTTTGAAATGTATAAATAGAGCCCTCATCCGACTCATTCATCATCACTCACTTCCACAACTCACAACACAGTTCCAAAGGGGTGAACCAAACCCCTAAGGTCCGAAGCATTCCACCAGAAGGTCTAAGGGAGAAGTTACTTTACACATTTTTTATATTTAATCGTTCATAACATTCACTGTAAGAACAATGATGATTCAATCCATGATTACTTTTGTTAATTCTTGCATTACTGTTACCATGAGCGGCTAAGCACTCTTAGTGTTGGCCTAACCATGTAATTGCTATTGATATAATTATTGTTTCCTATTCAATTATGGTTCTGTTAGATATCCTTATAGCCTTTCATTGATCCATGTGTTTGGCTTAGATCTTGTTAATCCTGATATTAGACTTACCCTATTGAACTTATGATTAGTGGGGTACTAGGGTAGCTTGGCACCTATACCTAGTGTAGGAATTTACCATATTGCCACCTTTGCCATATTAAATACTTAAAAAGCACAGGAACTCTTATAGAGGGGGTTAATAATCGGTTTAAATTATAGATTGGTCTTAAGGGTAGTTAGAGATTAACCACTACAAGCTTGGATGCCCTGCTCGTGTGATCGTAGAGGAATGTGGGATCGCAGAGTAAGTATAGGACATACCTCAAATGCCAATTCGGGTCTGTCGACATTAGAACCACTAATGGAACTTATAATTGAACATTGCATAGGAAAATGTAATCATAGCATTAGTTCAGACCAACATGGCTCCTATGGCTCTTTCAGACTCTGAGGTAAAAACTTGTTCAAAAACTTGTCTGAAAAACCATGAAACTCTTAAAAAACAACATGATGATTTAAGAACAGAGTTTAACAAATCTCAGTTCAATTTAGCTAATTATAAAAGAGGGTTAGCATCTGTTAAAGAGCAACTTGTCTTTTACAGAAAGAATGAAGTTATTTTTGGTGATAAAATTGTTGTTCTAAAAAGAGGTGTCTCATTCAAAGACTCAGATATCAGTTGGCTTAAAAGTGAGTTAGAAAAGGTTAAGCTAGAAAAGGAAAGCTATCAGCTTAAAATTGAAAATTTTGAAAATGCTTCTAAGAGTCTAGACCAATTATCAGGGAGTCAAATAATTGATAAGAGTAGAAAAGGTGTGGGGTTTGAAACTTGGAGAACAAGAAATACAAGTAAATCTAGAAACAGAATATTCAGATTTTCTTATGTCTATCTTTACCTTTTTTTACTTTTAGTTAGGTCTATATAAACCATGTTCCAGCATTCTGTATTCATTCACTTTTATTTAATAAATCTCAATTCAACTTTTGTTCTTCTCTATTTGTGAAGTCAAGAATATATTAGGTTATTTGCGTCTGCAACTTTCCTGTTCATTAGTGTTTGCTGTGAATAATTCAACCAGCCTTCCGCTGTCCTACTTCAGATTGATTTGTCCAATTCTGGTCTAGAGGAGTTCCAAGAGCCTAAGTTTGAAGGCTATGGACCTAAGACTAGTAAGAGTGCTAGTGAAGATATTTCTAATGAGGTTAGGAAATCTAATGATGCCCTATTGGTTGAGAAGTTGGTATCAGATGATAAATCAGAAAAAAAAAATTGTTTTTCCTACTGTTGCTAAAATAGAATTTGTTAAATCTAAACAACAAGAAAAACCAGTTAGGAAACTAGTTAAGTATGCTAAAATGTACAGGTCACAAAAACCTAGGGGAAATCAAAGAAACTGGAATAATCAAAAGTCCCAACAACTAGGAAATGATTTTGTGATGCACAATAAAGCCTGATATGTCTGTGGAAGTTTTGATCACCTCCAGTATACATGTAAACAAAAGAGACAGCTAAATGGTCAAAGGGAGGAAAAACCAATGTGGAATAATGCAAGAAGGGTGAACCATCAAAATTCTCCAAGAATTACTCACCCCAATCCAAAAAGACATATGGTTCCAAGAAAAATCTTAACTAGGTCTGGCCCAATTTCACTTAATACTGCCAGACAAAGTCATTTTAATGCTGTTAGGACGAATCGGGTTAATGCAGTTAAGGCCTCAGCATGTTGGGTTTGGAGACCTATCAAACCTAATAGTGCATCAATCACTTTGAAGAGATATGACTATGTTGATGTAAGAGGCAGATCCAGGTCTGTAATGGCTTGGGTTCCCAAGAAGGTCTGATTTTCTTATTTGCAGGGCAACCCAGAAACAGAATTGGAAGATTCAGTGAGGTTAAATAGCCCTGAAGACAAAAAGGTAACAAGAGCAAGAAAGACTTGGTTATAAAGCAGCTATGAAATTGCAAGATCAATTTGATGATGAAAAGAGAGCAGGAGCAGAGTTGACACAAGAAAATGACAAGTCACAATACAAGAAGTGTTTAGATACATCCTCCTAGTGAAGATAAAGCTTCTTATCAAGAAACTTGAAGATTCAGAAGATGAACATCAAGTTTAGGGGAGGATTGTTGGGATCAAGAAGCCTTTAATGAAGAAACTTGATGATTAACAAGATGAATATCAAGTTTAGGGGATGATTGTTGGGAATTAAAGTCTTCATACTTTGTACTGCCAAGCATAATTTAGTACTGCTCAAGATACATGGAAATATGCTAAGTGTTGGAAACTGCCAGTACTAATCAGTTAGTACTGCTAGAGTAAACTTAGTACTGCTAGAGCAAAGTTAGTACTGCCAGTACTAACTTAATACTGCTGAAGGACTTAAGACTGCTGGTGAAGACTGAAGAAAATATTCCAAGTAGTTAGTACTGCTAGCACAAAAGTTACTACTGCTAGTGTTAGTTACTACTGTTAAAGTAATATTGATGCTGCTCAACCAAAGTTAATGCTGCTAGTGAATATTGTTAATTCTGATTGAAGAGATTATATGCTGATTGAGAAGATTTATGAGAAAGTATTTAATACATTTGACTACATGTTTAGGAAAATATTAAATACTTAGTCATTGTATTCAATATGTTTGACTAAATACTTAGGAAGGTATTGTAAGCCCACTAGGACTCCTTGGTGTATAAAAAGAGGTCCTGGGGTATAGAGAAAATTAGATCGATACACAATTCATTCACATAGACATCTCATTCTATATAGTTCATAGATTCAAGGTTGTAAACCCTAGTACTACACAGAGTACTCGTATTATTAAGATTAATAATATTGGAGCTTTTCAGTGATATCATTATTTATACAAGTTTATTGTTTCATTGATATTCACATATATTCTTCTAAGTACTAAAGAGTAGATTCCACATACTCTTTGGTATTCACAAAGTTTCAACTATAAGTTGTTTTGGATTTATCCAAAGTAACTTAACCCTTACAAGCTAAGAAATCGATCAAGAAAGGGGATCAATATATATATATATATATATATATATATATATATATATATATATATATATATATATATATATATCTTATCTTACATTATATATAACAGGACGAAACAATGTCACCTCATGCAACATAAATGCCACATCATCTTTAAAGAAATCCCAGTCAATAATTTTTAATCCCAGTCAGCCATTATTAATTCCACCTATGCATTCAAGAATGACACGTAAGCATTTAACATGCCACATAGGAATAATCAAATCCACCTAGGCATTTATTGTGCCTTTAAATCCGGCCCAATTAGTGTACGAAAAAATTTGCACATTGTGGGATTCGAACTCGGGTCTATGCACCCACAACATATGTGTCTACCACTAGATCACAATAGTTGTTATGAAATGTCTTTAAAAAAAATAGATATGGTTTATCACCTTGCATAGGAGGGAAATTTCAAAACTAATTTTCAACCCATTAAATTCGTCACATCTAATGAGTTAAAATGAAACCGTAAATCACTTCCATATTTCATCCCTACAAAATCGTTTAAAACGCATATCATATCAATTCAAATCTGCCTTTCAAAATTAAAATGGATACCACCGATTCAATTCGGTTTTGAAATCCTACAAAAAAAAATTCATAGTCACAATTCATCAAAACACACAAACAGGTATATTTTCTAATTAGGTTTTATGGCTTCGTTACCGGCGATTTCTAATTCAACACCACCACCATACGATAATTGAAATTAGGGCTACGAAGATACAATGAATCTACAATCTTTATCCAGGTTTCTTTGTTT
>BQNB010039544.1:0-14109 GCA_026074375.1 Tanacetum coccineum
GAGATTTTTTTTTACCCCGAGATCCGAGATCTCGACGAGATCTCGCCGAGATCTCGCCGAGATTAACTGCATAGGTGGTACAAGAGATTTGACAGCTTTATGGTGCAGCATGGTTTTAGTAGAAGTGCTTATGACTGTTGTGTCTATCATAAAAGGGCACCGTCGGGATCACTTATGCAGCAAAAGATATGGAGGAGATTAAGAAGTTGAAGATCCTTCTCAACACGGAGTTTGATATGAAAGATTTGGGAGCAGCTCGAAAGATTTTGGGCATGGAAATAATTCGAGACAGAAAACATGGTAAGCTTTTCTTATCACAGAAAAGTTACATTGAGAAGATTATTTCTCGCTTTGGCATGAGTTCGGCAAAATCAGTAAATACTCCTTTCTCGGCCAATTTTCGTTTATCGACTGCTTATGCACCTCAAAGTGAAGCAGAGATAGAGTATATGTCCCGAATACCCTATGCTAGTGCTGTTGGGAGTTTGATGTATGTTATGGTTTGCACGAGGCCGGATATAGCTCACGCGATGAGTGTTGTGTCACGGTATATGGCTCATCCTGGAAAAGAGCATTGGAATGCGGTGAAACGCATTTTTCGTTATTTGAAAGGGACATCTGATGTTGGCCTTATTTACGGTGGTGAACGTGAATATTTGGTTGCCGGATACTCAGATTCGGACTATGCTGCTGATCTTGATGCTAGAAGATCCTTAACAGGATATGTGTTCACTATTGGAAGTTCGGTTGTAAGTTGGAAAGCTACATTACAACCATCGGTCGCTTTATCTACTACCGAAGCGGAGTATATGGCTTTAACAGAGGCAGCTAAGGAAGGAATTTGGTTGAAAGGTCTGATTGAAGATCTTGGTTTCCCTCAAGATCAAGCGATCGTGTTTTGTGATAGCATGAGTGCTATCTGTTTGGCTAAAGACCAAGTTTACCATGACCGGACTAAACACATTGATGTCCGTTATCACTTCATTCGTTCCGAAAGAAGAATCAAAGTGAAGAAGATTGGCACCAAAGACAATCCTGCGGATGTGTTTACTAAACCGGTTCCTTTGAGCAAGTTTCGTCACTGTTTAGATTTGCTCAATATTGATAATTGGAAATACGGAGCTACTTAGGAGCTAAATTCAAGGTGGAGATTGTTAGATGTTTGAATGTTAGCTCTAAGGGTAGTTTAGTAATTTTGATCTAAAGGATATTTTGGTCCTTTTTTGGTAGAAACTTAAGGAATATTCTAGATAGATAGTTTCTTAAGAAGAGTCTAGAAAAGAGACTTAAGAAACATATCTAGGAAGCTTCTGGAAACTTTCTCTATATATATATATATATATTTGTATCCTTGTATTTGAGATGATGGTAATAAGAGAAAACTTCCATACAACAAAAGGCTCACCATTTTAAGTCTTGTCCTAAAACTCCCTGTTTTGATCATTGTATTTGATCTGATATTGTCTAGCTACTAGAATCTGATCCTAACATGCAGTTACTGGAAATTGCGTGAAATCTTCTATAAACATTCCGTTAACCGAATTTATGATGTGTAGTGTGTATCACATCTACTTATATTGCTCATATACTTCCCCTGGTGTTTATTTGATCAATCAAAATGGTTTTTTAGCATTGCTATTAAGGTGGAATATCAGTTTCAGAAATCTTTATTGAATTCACTTGTGTTATTTCTCTCAAAGTAGAGCACGTACAAATATCTTGTCGTGTTATTTGATAGTATATAATATTTTACTAATATGCACTTAAAATTTCATTCCAATTCATATTCTTGTATAGTATGGTAATATGAATTTAACATGAATGACTGGTTGACCCTCCTAGAACATCGTCTCTTGTTCTGTGTGGCCAACCTCTTGAAAAGGGAGGGCTTTACCTGGTTTGAGTCTGTGTGGCGGTGGGTTTAAACCCTGTGGGTTAGTCGGCCAAAAGGTCAGAAACCATGGTTACCAAAAAAAGGACAAAAAAAACATCGTCTCTTTGTTGCTAAACTTTTAACCAAGTCTTGGGTGTCGCTATTGCATGGCTTTATTGTTTTTGGAGTCAGTTCCACGATTGATCAATTTTAAAGACGCTCAAGATGACACAGATAAGCTGTTTAAAGGAAAAGAGTGAAATATGATCATCGATATCAATATTATCAACACCAATACTAAGTAACAGATACAAAATATGCACTGCCTTCAAGATTGGTGAGATTCAGATTGATTAAGTTCAAGAGAAACAATCACTTTGCTTCATCATGGTAAATAAAATCTGATAACCCTATGCAAGAAGGTTGTTAAGAAATAGTTCATATCCCTAAAAAAGAGATGGCCAATATTTGAAGATGACTATCTGTGGTTTCAGACTGAACATGCTAGATAACATATTCAAGAACTTTTCTTCTTTTAACTCCAGACAGATTAGGCCCTGTCAGCTCACCGAACGATATCAGTTTACTATGTTATAGACCAAAACCTAAGCTTAGGAAGGTCATGAATATATAATAACCGCGAACGTAAAATACGTCCTCCTTTAAGGAGAATATGGTAAGCAAGGGAGAGAACAAGCACTTAGAGCTCAATAAAACCTACATTGAATTCTCTGTTTATAAGGGATAGTCTGCATCACAAAGCCATAAAATAGAAGGTTTATTATATCGTTAATAAACTTGGAAGAGGGCTCTATCCAAAAATCATGGTCAAGAAGACCTCTCTAAATTAACTCTTAGAAACTGGTTACCTCTCTAATTAAGCTCCCATACCCCATGTGCTCCGTAAAATATATTTTTCACGAAAATACTTGCCTCTCGAGTCTTTGCGTAGTGTCAGACATGTAAACTGTCTATATAAATTGAGCCCATTTTTTTATTACTTAGCACAGCCATACAGTGCTAAACTATTGAAAAAAGATAATCCAGATCCTACATAAAACGCATTAAACATCAATATTCAGTTGACCTTGTAACTCCTAGTCGTCTAAGTGGATTCGTAAACAGTCTTGATGTATAAAATTTACCATTTTAGTTTATGTAAACATATGAGGATTGAATATTGATACTTAACCTTAATACACCGTTACATTTTTGGATCACTAATTTCATTGTTTCATCCAGCAAGATCATCTGTAAGTTGATACAAGTTGACTGTTCAACAAGTTTATATAATAATTAGTCCTTGTTTAGTTTTCTGGAACACTTAATTCAGCACTTTGGGGCCACTTGATTCCTATGTGGCTAATTTAGCATCCCTAATAGATCTAGTATCTTACTTAACGAATGTATGATATAGTTACGTATTTTCCATTCAATATATAGATGCTATGCACTATTAGTTAATGCTCACAGTTTAAATTGAAACTTATTTTTAACTATGTTCTATTTGCTTTTCTCATTTGTTGGCAGCTTGATAAATTAGCATTGGTATGGGGAAAACCACGACAGCCTCCTTTGGGCCCTGAAGAGGTAAGACTTGCTTTCGGTATCATATTGAATCATGTAGTAATGCATAGTGAAAGAATTTTCACTTGCAAAGGTTGAAAGTTTTAATTTTCATTAAGGTAAACTGATCTGTTATGTAACAGTGTCTTGAAGCCACTAATTAAGGATTGCAAAACTATTGAACTTGCTGTAAGAAACCACAACTATAAAAAGCCTTTTATACCATACTAATAATAATTGGGTTGGGCTAGAAAGGTAACATTTTGGAAAATTGAAGTAAAGAAACAACCAAGGGTATGTAGCACGAGTATCATCTTCCTGTATACAAACTCATTCCCAGGATACTTCCTCTGTATCGTAGCTTTCTTTATTTACTAACCTCCAAAATGCCCAAATTATTTATGTAGTGTTGCTAGTGGTGAGCATAACGGACCCGAAAAACCGGCCCGAACCGCACTTTACCTCATGTTCGGTCCTCGGTCCGGTCCGGTCCGGTCTTACGTACAACCGACCATTTTGCTTTCTTGACCGGACCGACCCAGACCGAACACATTTGGTCCGGTCCTCGGTCCGTGGTTTTGGGCTAAAACGGTCTCGGTCCGGTCCGGTTTTTTGGGTCCGGTCCGGGTTCGACCCGATGCTCGCCCCTTGTGTTGTATTGATCTTCGGTCCGAATCATCCTAACCTAGCTTGATTACTTCGGTCCAGAATGACCGGATTATTTATGTGGTGTCGCATCGATCTTCAGTCGGAGTCATCCTAACGACCTAACCTTTTCTCAGGGTTGCTATGTTAGTGGTACGAACTGATGATTGAAAAATTGTTTTTTTTGGGGGGGGGGGGGGGGTCGAGGTTGATCACTAAGCTACTCGAAGTAGTGTCTTTATTCAGTTTTCTTTCTGTTTCGGGGATACCAATCCAAATGATTCTTCCTATATCCTATAGCAGAGGCCTCAAATATGAGCATACTCATATCCCTGTGTCCCCGCGGATCATAAGAACTATGCGCTGTCACTGCCGCATAAGATTTAAAGTATGCAAAAAGCTCCGGGTTTCCCATTCCAAGCCACTTTCCGTTGTCACCTTGTTCAAGCTTTGTATTCATGATGATGACCAATGATGGCCACACGATCTCCCTGTCTGTAACAACTTCATTTTTGGTCCCCTCCACTTTCCATACAATTTACCAGCTACATTTGAACATTTGAAGTGCGTTATAATCTTCTTTGACTTTACATGGTTCTCGACTCAATGTGAAACAGTGGACGGGGCAATGCACCTGTAAGGGGTCAACCTGATTTCTTGAGAAACAGTGGACGGGGCAATGCACCTGTAAGGGGTCAATCTGATTTCTTGAGAAACAGTGGACGGGGCAATGCACGTGTAAGGGATCCAACCAGTGCGTGGGGACCTCAAAAGGGTGCAGAGATGGTTCTCGTAACTACACTCCCGTTTCAAATAACTCGAGGCCAGCCAACGCCGGGTAATTGGGAAACAATGCAGGGAGGAGGGTCAATGTGCTAATTTCTGAACCACCTGTCGGTGTGGAAGAAGACGTTGAAGGTCTCAGTGAACCACTTGATGAATCTGTTGATGAGCTTTTGAGTGACGGGTACAATTCTGATGAAGTGCCCAAGAGCCACGAGGAGAAGAAGAAAGAGAGACGGTTATCTAAGTTTTTTGATACTTTGGAGAAGCTCACGGTTGGTTAAACTGATCAATGAACCCATAATTGTGGCAATGCCTGCTTGTGAGAGTGGCTCTGGTTCTACCTGCCGGTATAAGAGTCTACAGTCGCTTGTGACCCATGCCAAAATAAAGTCCGTAAGAGTTAAGATCCATAGAAATCGTGCTAATGTTTTGAAAGAAGAATTGAACCAAAGGGGAACTACAATTATACCAGCTGGTAAATCGTATGGAAAGTGGAAGGGACTGAATGAAGTTGTTGGACATCATGTGGCCACTCAATGAAGTTGTTACAGACAGCGAGATCATGTGGCCACCAATGATCATCATCATGAATATGAAGCTTGAACAAGGTAACAATGAAAAGTGGCTTGGAATGGGAACCCGGAGCTTCTTGCATACTTTGAATCTTATGCATCAATGAAAGTGCACAATTCTTATGATCCACGAGGACACAGGGGTACAAGTATGCTCATATTTGAGGCCTCTGCTGAGGCTAAGCGTTTAAGCATCAGGGCACTGGTCGAGTTGTTTGGGATCATTGTCCAAATCTGTTTGTTGTGGTCAACAACAATTGTATTACTACATGGCAATGAAAGGACACACCGATTTTTTTAATCGACATTCTTCCTGTGAAAGAACGTTGAAGTTTGAGATGGTCTCTTACCAAAGAAAAAGGTTGTTGATCCGTTGAAACATATGAGTGTGGAAGAGCAAAAGCGCTGGAAGAAGTGTTTGGATTGTTATCCCTAAAATGGGAAGAAAACTAATTAAAGACACTAAACTTCCAGTAGCTCTGAGAATCGTTTGGATTAGTATCCCTGAAATGGGACCATGAATTGACATTTTGTGTTGACCCTCTGATTATAACCTGTATTTATTACTGTTTCTGTGTTTTCCTTCTCTTTGTATCTAGTCCCATACAGACCATGATAAGGATAGTTAAGGATAGTTCAATACATACCAACATTAGGAGATATGTTTTTAGTGCTCTGACTGCTAAGAATTTCTTTCATGTGCAGTGGGCAACCTTTTTTGATTCTGAAGGCCGAGTAGAGAATTTAAATGCTTTGAAGAAGAGAATTTTCTATGGTGGAGTAGAGCACAGTTTACGAAAAGAGGTTTGTCTGATATATTACATTATTACTTCCTTTTAAAACCAAAAAATTGTGTATATGATATGATTATGTTGGTTTGATGGTTCCTCTTTTTGGCTTCTTTAGTATGAACTGAATATTTTGATCACTCATGATGTCAGATTTGGGGAATCTTATTGGGATGTTATGCACATGACTCTACATATACCGAAAGAAAACATGTTATGGCTGTTAAGAAGTCTGAGTATGATAGTATTAAGAACCAATGGCAGGTCAGTAATCAGTCTCTGTCACGCAAAATGCTGTTCTAGCAGTGGCGTTCCTTGTATTTCCAAAGCTGGTTTGGACTTCATTCTGTTCTATTTTTATACAAGTATATTGTATTTGGGCAAATGGCACAAAAAGGTATTTAACTTAAAGGTCATTTCCAATTAAGGTATCGTACTTATTTTCTTGCATAAAAAGGCACTCAACTTATATTTTTGGCCAATTTGGGTATTTCCGTTAAAAACTTAACGATCATCCGTTAAGTTTTTACATTTCAATCCACCAGCCACTACCACCATCACCAATCATCTTCACCACCACCAAGCCTCCCCACCATCTTCACTACCAAGCACCGCCTCCATTACCAACCCTGCCCACCATCGCCGTAAATCGTCAACAATTCCTCATACTTCTGCCCATTTCTACACATATAAAATGTATGCACGTGTGAATCGTTAATTGTTGTGTTAGCTGCTTAAAGATTTATGCACGATGGTTCTTTAAAGTTTGTGCCGATTACATTTTATGTCTGGGTTTATGCTTACTTGGCTTTGACTTTTGAGAATGGTTTTGCTATTACATAACGATGACATCTCTAGAAAAGTGAATATGTTTTTTTTTTTAAATCTGGATATACAACAAAGGTGTTAGATCCATATAGGACATTAAATCTTTAAACAACAAATAGATCAATTTATGGAAGAAACATTTGTTCCTTTTTCGTGGGTTTTATACAACAATTAACGATTCAAATGTACATACATTTTATATGCGTAGAAATGGGCAGAAGTACGAGGAATCGTTGGCGATTTACGGCGGTGGTGGGTGGGGTTGGTGATGGAGGTGGTGCTTGGTAGTGATGGTGGTGGGGAGGCTTGGTGGTGACGAAGATGATTGGTGGTGGTGGTAATGGCTAGTGGACTTGAAATGTAAAAACTTAACGGTTGATCGTTAAATTTTTAACGAAAATACCCAAATTGGCCAAAAATATAAGTTGAGTGCCTTTTTATGCAAAAGAATAAGTACGATACCTTGATTGGAAATGACCCTTAAGTTGGATACCTTTTTGTGCCATTTGCTCATTGTATTTCAAAAGGCTATTTCTGTTTGGTGAGGATTTCTTATAAGAATATCATTTAATTTGCTGGAGGTCGTTTTATCATTTGTCTTCTTTTAGTAGTTGAAGGCTTGAAGCCCTTCGTTTACTGCAATCTGTAAAATCCTTTATCAATAACTAGTAAATTCATATAACTTCAACTACTTGGCATTCTAAAATCATGGGTAGCCGGTTCTTTTTTTTTACCTTGCTAAATTTATTAATTATTGCTTGTCCTTCCTTACTTTATTGAGAAACTTAGAATATAAATCTGACTTTGTTTTTCCTCCTGCAGAGCATATCCCCGGAGCAGGCAAAAAGATTTTCAAAATTCAGAGAAAGGAAGGTTCTAATCGAGAAGGATGTGGTATAAGTACTAAACATTCCTCATATATGCTATAAGGACCTTTAAATTGGAATTACAACAATTTTATCTGTTTTCAAGGTGAGGACCGACAGATCAGTGTTGTTCTATGAAGGAGATGAAAATCCTAATGTGAATCTTCTGCACAACATTTTGTTAACTTACTCATTCTACAACTTTGATCTTGGTTATTGTCAGGTAACAAGTTATCATTGCCAGTTATTTGTGTTGCATGATTAACTACTCTATTGGCGAAGATGCACATCCTTTGTTTAGGGCATGTCCCATGAAAAAGTTGACATCCATTTTTTTTTGGATAAATAGGATTTATTTAATTCGGATATTTATGAATTTAAATATGATTTTTTTTATTATGCTAACAGTAATAAATACACCTTTGTTTAGGGCATGAGTGATCTCCTATCGCCAATATTGTTCATTATGGAAGATGAATCAGAATCATTTTGGTGTTTTGTTTCTCTAATGGAACGTCTTGGACCAAATTTCAACCGTGACCAGAATGGCATGCACTCCCAGCTCTTTGCACTGTCAAAGGTTCTCTCTTTCTCTCTCTGTTTGAGTTTTTATAGAACAGCGTGGTATGTATCATTTGCATGCTTTTTGTGTCCCATATATCTTTATCCGTAGCTCATGGGAAGCATGTCAAACAAAATAGCTAAACAAGTAGACCCTTTGTTGAAACAGGCACTTCATTACATGTGTTGGTTGTTTACTACTACGTATTACTTGCCATTATAGAGGAATCCTTCATTTGAATGCTTAGACTTGCTGATTGCTATATGTTTGATTTCTAACATAATTTAATTCTTTAATCTCACAGCTGGTAGAGTTGTTAGACAGCCCGTTGCACAATTATTTCAAGCAGAAGGATTGCTTGAATTGTTTCTACTGTTTCCGTTGGATTCTTATACAATTCAAAAGGTAAGTAGGACCTTTTCTTCCCTAGACCCTATTTGAGAATAACGTTTTGGCAATTCTGTTCAGAGAATGTTCTTTATCCTCTGAGAACCAGTTTTGTTTGAAGGGTGTTTGGGATTGCATGTTTTTCAGTGCTTTAACAAGTACTTATCATAAAGTGCTTATTTCAGCAAAAATAAATAAATATATATAAGCGAATAGTCAATATCCATCCAAACGCTTCAAATGTACTTATTGCTTTTTAACAATGTAACAAGCTAACAAGCCCAAAACATATACAATCCCACACTGTTAATTTGAAATTCATCATTTGTTCAGATATTAGTATCTCTTATCTTTCATAGATCTAAATGGTTTGAATCATATTTTTGCTCCAATTGATGATAAAAAATTTGTGGTTAGTTAATCGATTTCATCTCTGATTTTCTTTTCTCATATCCCTATCTTTGAACCATGGACACAATTCAGCTGCCACCTTTTTTATAAAGGAAATGGCAAATTAGAACTATCTTGCTGTTTGCCGTGTTTTATATTTGTCAAATACATCTTGGTGTCTCAAGACAGCTTTGTGCACTTTTATATTCAAATTAGCATAATTTGAAGCATGGTTGATTGTGTAGATAGTTTCAAGCTTCAGGCAGACAAAATAGTTTCTTTAAAATATTCAATAGACCAAGTGCAGGATTATATTTGTGTTAGTATTTTCAATACCCATCAGATCCAAATTTGAACCAGTTTTTCTATTTCAGGGAATTTGAATACGAGGAAATAATGAGGTTGTGGGAGGTGTTATGGACTTATTATTTAAGTGAACATCTTCATCTTTACATATGTGTTGCGATCTTGAAACGTCATCGGGCCAAGATAATGGGGGATCAGATGTCTTTTGACACCCTCTTGCAGTTCATCAACTCACTGAGTGGTCAAATCGACCTTGATACAGTTCTCCGTGATGCAGAAGCTTTATGCCTGTGTGCCGGTGAGAATGGTGCAGCTTCCATTCCACCAGGAACTCCACCTTCATTGCCCGTTGAGAATGAAGAGTCCATATATCAACAAGAGGATGGGGTATTGTAAAACATGGGTCTGTTGCAGAAAGCAAATACAAGAATTTGCAAGTAAATATAGTATATGATATGATTCTCTTGAGGCTAATGTACAAATGAGAGAATATATTCTCTTAAAAAAACCAATTGGATTTCTTATCTTCTATCTAGGTAGGGGATTGATTAGTAAAGATTCTGTCATGTAATTTTGTTGATTTGATTGACAAATCAATGATACATGTAAATAATTGGTGTGTTGCTTTCTGAGTCAGTCGGAAACCGTCGAAACCTCTTGTTAGGTGGGTGCTCCTAATCCTTAATCAGAGAGGTTCTTCATGCCAAATATACCGTGATCTTAATGGTACATCATTGCCATTTTTTTGAAGAAACCCAAATGAAAGATGCATTAAAATATCATGTTATCAGTTGACCCGTTGCATTACGGTCTACTCCCTTTTAGTTTTGATTGATGTTATTGTTTAATAATCATTGCGCTTGCTATTAGTATTGTTGGTAATCTAGATTACAAAGTTATGAATTGGATTTTAGGTTCATTAATTTGGTGGTGGCGAGGGAATGAGTCAGAAAAGGTCATGTAGAGATACCTTGGTTAGACCTGGTACTCGCCCGAGTAAATCAACACATATATATCTGAGTAAATAGTGCTAATATTTTGATGTAACACAGAGAAAGTGACGAGAAAAGCAGCGTGTTGCTATCATGGGTTGATGAGTGCAACTTCAATCAACATTTTAAATATTTTCATTTGTAAAGAAGAGGTCTAAGAATAAAAAGAAATTGTACACATTAAACAATTTATATGTTATGTAATGTACGCAAATGCATCATTGATTAATCCATATACCGACATGAAGCTTTACAATTTCTCAAAACTAGTAATTTTCTTACAAATTAAACCTGTTTTTGTTACCATTATTCCATTAACATGAAAGTATATGAAACCAATATATGTTTTATACGGTTGGGACCGAATTGTCTTTTTTCATAGTAAGAGGTTTCTATGTGTTAAATAACCTTAAACTTCTCCTAATGACCAGGATTCAGTTACCACCTATGACCGATTCTACCACCACGTTTATGTTCGTTAACTGCTCCTCATACTATATATCTTATATAAGCTAAGGTCCACTGTTATTCTTGTGTAGCTTCTAACAGATATCTTTCTCATTCTTATTAGTATAACTCTTGTTTTGTCTTTGTTCTTCAACAAAAACTCTTTGGTTTGTCAATGGCAGCACTCAGCTTCTACTCTAACTGGTCTACATTCCCTCAAAACCGCTACGAAACAGTGGTTCCTCAGCCACCCGATCTCTCGCCTTTTCAAGACAATTTAGCCCTTTTCGAGTCCAATAATAACCATTTCTTCACAAACAACCTTTTCCCGTGTCAAAACACCATCAAATACCCTACTTTATCATCTGCTTATATTCCAATTTCACATCAACATTACTCAAATCCACTCGTTGTTCCAAATGTATTTGATCATCAAGAGTTCTTTCCTATGGACCAAATGGAAAAAGAATGTTACTTAAATACACTCGTGGACTCGAATGCATTGTTTGATAATGAAATGTTCTCTCCTACGGAGGGAATGCAGCCCGAATACTATTCTTGCAATTCTTATCATTCATATCCATTTGTTAGTGATGTATGCGACCAAATGCAGCCAGAATTGCCACCATTCCCCGAAATATACCAATTTGGTGGTGGTTCTAGTGATGTAATGCCTATGTTATATGACATTGATCATGAGTGTAATGTTGTTCAAGGTGAGAGTACTTTACAAGTGAAAGATAATGGCAATGGAAGGAGGAAATTATCGGCTCAAAGTATGGCCGCCAGGGTGAGGAGGAGGAAGATAAGTGAGAAGACCCTGGAGCTAGGAAAGCTAGTTCCGGGTGGTCATAGGATGACCACGGCAGAGATGTTTCAAGCGGCTTTTAAGTACATTAAGTTCTTGCAAGCTCAAGTTAATGTTTTGCAGCACATGGACTCGTCTCCGGTAATTTGATCACTTATTTGTATTGTGTTTAAACTAATCATTTAGGGGTGTGCAAATTCTGCAAAAAAAATCCTTATTAAAAAACAGTTACTAATTCAAAATTGAGTTTAATCAGTTTTGATTTTGTATTGTTGCATAACCAACCAATATCACTACTTATTCATAATCGTAACTCTATTTGAAAACTTTGTAGATGAGATGATAGTTCAAGGTTTTGATGGGCATAACTACTATATTATCATTTGAGTATTTTTGAGCTTTTTCTATTCAGTTGTACGTTAAGTTGATTAAAAAACTAACTAAAACAAGTTAGCAAAAACTAGTGAGGCTTTTACCTAAGATTAAGATGGCAAATAATGTTGTTATCTGATAAACTATAAGTTTTAAAATGAATTTTACAAATTCTTTCATGGCGTGCAGGTACTCGGTGAAGAACTCCAAGCTTTTGTCACCAACCCCTCCATACAAGAGAAGCTATACACTGTGGGGAAGTGCATCGTAACAGAAAAACTTGGGAAAACATTAACCGGTGATTATCAAGGAACAAATAACTAAACTAAAATGAATTATTTGGGTTCTTATAACAATCATTATTGTTGTTATTGTATTGATCACATTTTTTGTGCTGAAAAGATTTGTGATGTAATACTTGTCCTAACAATTTCATCCGAATTTTCGCTAGGCTAGTTTTCGAGTTTTAGTTAGAGGCAATTTTTAACAGTAGGTCATGTCAGTTTGTAGTTCGATTGCTTAGTTGATTTCAAAGATTAGAATATTGGATTATGCACTTTTTCAGTTTAATGAAATTCGAGAGTTTCTTTGATGAAATTTGTATGATATAGTTTTTTTTTTATGTATCATCTTCCGAACTCCTCTGCTTCTCATCTAAGGTATAAGTAATTAACAATGGAGAAATAATAAGTGATGCACAAATATGATTAGAGCGCACGAATATATACATATGTTATGGAAATATATATGCACCAGATAACAAGGTTCTGTTGGTGGCGCATGATGAAGCTGAGTCATTTTTTTAGCAGAATTTTATTAAGCTTCGGTTTATAACAAGTTTAATCCTCAAATGAAAATAACATCGTATTTTCATTTCCACGTTATTCTCACTTCGTTTCCGTAACTCGTCTCTTATTTTTGCTTGCACTGTTTTGTTTAGTGTGCATCGGTGTGACCCTTCGGCATTTCTGTGAAGGCTAGTGGTTGAAAGATCGTTGTGTGCTTGCACATTATCCTTTCAAATATGGCTACGGGTGATTTTCATGCAAAAACACTTTTGATGCCTTCCTCTTTGGTCTTGGATTATTGTCAAAATGGATAATCCTCATTTTCATACAAGACCACATTTGAATTTCATCTCAAAGAGGAATGAAATTAGTTATAGAATAGAATTTAGAGAAATAAAATCAGTAGAGAATTTTACTGAACTCTCGTGTTTAGTAACAACAGACTTAATCCGAAAAAAAAAACTATTTATGTTAGAAAAATAATAAAAAAAACTTGAAATAATTTACATAGCACATTTGACGGGATCCAGAAAATAGACCCATAATTAAAAAGAACACATGCAAATCGGATACAACAATATGTAAGTTGAATAACTTTGTAAATCTAAAATAATATGAAAAACAATTCTATCATGACAAAGTCACATATTATATAATTATATAAGTATATATAAAGAATGCTATGAATAGTGTCATGGGAATAAAACACGTATCCTGAGGAAATTATTTTTATATATTTTCAAAATGCACTTTGAACTTTAACATATTTACGGCTTTTTTATATAACAAACTTTATTTATCAAATATGACACGCATATCTACCGATTCATTCGGGAAAAAATGTCATTGAAAAGATCGTCGAATTGCGAACAAAACGAGCCTAATATTGCACCGTTTCTGACATGCGTACGATTTTTTGAAGTTTAATATATATATTATAGAGGACGGTTAAAATAAATAGACAAATATTCGTGAGAAGGATAAAAAGAATTTTTTTTTTTAAAAAGTTCTCGAAAAATTCCAAAAAAAATCCATTAAATCAGGTATGTTGATGCATAAAACTTTTGTAAAAGAAGTTTTTTTAATTTTGAGTTTTTATACGTTTTTTTAATGCGCAAAAAAAGAAATTTTGA
>BQNB010039544.1:16056-47993 GCA_026074375.1 Tanacetum coccineum
TACATTGTTAGACCAAACAGTACTAACGACTAGTTACGAGTACTAATATTGGCCTACCAGACTTAAGTCTCGTCAACCAGTATTAACCTCATATTGTCATAACTAACAATAAGCTTACCAGGATTAAGTAGTAAACTACCAGAATTAACTCTTGCATAACTTCAGTTCTACTTTAATCCATGCTCCAATCCTTCGTGCAATCCAAGTATAACCTGAAAACGTTAAGCCACAAACAAAACATACTACAAAACTATTCAAAAACACTATGCTATTAGTCTTTTGTATTCTAATAACTACTAGAATTAGTATAACCTATCTAAATTACAAACTATACATTTAATCATCCCCTTAAATGTAGCTATGGATTTATCATACCAATATTCACCACTAAGAAATTGAATCTTGGTCCATCAAAAGCTTTGGTCAATAGGTCAACTACATTGAAATCTGTGTGAATTTTCTCTACCCGAATGAGCTTCTTCTCATAAGAATCTCATATAAAGTGGTGTCTGATCTCTATGTGCTTTGTCTTGGAGTGATACACTGGATTCTTCACAATGCAGATTGTGCTTTCATTATCAATGTGAATTTTAGTATTCATGAAATTGAAACCATAGTCCAGTATTTGTGGGTGAATGTTGTGTATCCTAAGAGTAGGAATAGGACTAACAGCTACTTCTGTTGGTAAGTTGTTGAAATCATGGACCATACCCTCGTCATCATAAGAAGCCTCATCAAAAATCCCTTTTTGAGGCTTGTTAAAGATTGTGAGCTCTGGCATATCTGAATCATCTTGACTAGCATGTTGAGAATTTACTGATCCACTACCAGAATTAACTGAGGTAGTACTGGTAGCTTTGTTCTTAGGTACTTCCCTTAAATGCTTTGGAGCAAGTTCATCCAATTCTCTTCTAAGAGCTAGAATTTCAGGAGTATCTTCTGAAATGCAAGTAGAATAAGCCGCCTTCTCTTGTGTTTTAAGGTTTTGAAGTTCTGTCAAAAACTCCTCTGCCTTTGAATTAGTAGAAGACTTCTGGTATAAGTGTAATTACACATACCTTTTATCTATTAAAATGACCCTAAACGACCAAAAATGCACATAAAATGTCATAAATATGCTTGTTTTTGTGTTTGTACTGTGCAGGTACCGGATATTCACTAAAGGACAAAATCGAAGCCAAACCAGACAAAACCGAGAGCGGAATTGGAAAGAGCGTGAAAAACCCGAGGCCAAAGATACAAAAGGGTGAAAATGGAGCTAAAATGAATATTTCCGGATCGACTCGACAATGTTTGTACATTTAATGAAGTCAAAACGAAGTCAAAGTCAACCCCGGGATACGGTGTTGGAAAGGGCGTCGAAAACCAAACCCGAAAACCTAAATTTCAAAAAGTGGGCCCACCTGTACCCACCTAGTGGGCCTAGGTCAACTCACTTTATTTAAATTAAACCCATAAAGCCCAAATTGTTAAAACAGCCTAAATTCCTTTTTTATACCAAACGGGCCCAACTCTATCAACTGGCCCAAAATCCAATTCCATATAACCACTTAACGCTCGTTATGTGCTTAGTACTCATACCGTTAGTCCTTTAAGGACTAACGGTGAAAACCATTTTCAACTACAAGGGGCAAAGATGACAAACACAAGGACGAAGTTTGCAAGGGACAAGTATGAGTTGAGGGACTTTTTGTGGTAACCCTCAAACTTTAAACCTGCAGTAAGTACTGTATATCTTTTCTCCCCCCCCCCATTTTCCCGCCATTTCACACACACGTTTTGTGTGTTCTGACCACTGCAACAAACGACAACAAGCACCCACTCCACTCCAAAACCTTATCCCACCTCATAAAATTCCAGGATACACATTGGCAATCCTAGAAAAGCTTATTGGACAATATTGATCAAAGGTCAGGATCAAAGAACTTGGGCACCAAGGCTATTGAAGGGCCAAGATGCATTTGGTTTTCCTCTCACAAGACAAACACAACAAGCAAGAACCAACTGCTTATATAAAGAGAAGAAGACAGAAGATAAAAAGTATGTAGTATATAGGAGTAGTATAGATTAGCTTTAATGTTTTTAAGCTTTATGTGTTATTTTAATTCTGTCATTAAATTTTAATCTTGTAAGATTTTCTTTGTAATGAAATTTATGTTTAGCCAAAATTATGTCTTTATGCTTTTGAAATTGCCTATTGTGAACTGCTTAATTTGTGCTTTTTGATGTCTTAATTGTGCTTATTGTAACTACTATATGCTTTTTACATCTAATCTTAAGGTTCTTTTAGTCTGCTTTAGCTTTAAAATGAAAAACCAAAAAGTTAAGGAGTGTTTGGTTTAAAAGACTGTCAAGTCAAAATGGGTCAGAAATGGGTTGTAACCCTTGGGTCACTTTAGTCTAGTATAGATTTGTCATAAAATGCAATGTTTAAAAGTTTTTTAGTAATACCTTTGCTTACCTCCAAAGGTAACTAATCCCCCTTTCTTACTTAAAATCATCCAGGTGATCCTTGTTACCAGTCATGTGCCCTGAGCATCCACTATCAAATATACCTCTGTCCCTGCCATATCTGAGTGAATGATCCTGCACATGAAAAAGAGAAAATAGTTTCTCATAGGGACCCTGGCCTTTACAGGCTTGGGTTTGCCTGTGGTCCCTTTCACAATTTATAGTCTAACAAAATTGGATCCACAATTATAATTAGAGTACTTGGTCTTGAGTCTCCTCCGACTTGTAAAACTGCTGAGGTCTTAGAAACAGAGCCCCAATTTCCCTTTACAGCATGAAAATAAGTCATTCTTGCTGTATTTCTAACATGGGTCTTCTCACAGGTGAAGTGATTTTGAAAAATGACTTCTTTGATTAAACTTATTCACCTGGGGTCTCACAGACGCAAAACTGTTTTGTGTTATAGGCAGGTATTGGCTGTTTAGATCTACCATATTAACATTGTCCTGACAGAATTAACATTATGCCTAACAAATTAACATTTGTCCTACTAGAATTAACATTAGGACCTAACAGCATTAAGTTGAACTGGTCTAGGTACAAAATGAATAGCATAATTAACTCATGATATTGCATTGTTCCATACTGGTTTTTGCCACCCGATAACCAGTGATTAAAGAACCCTTGTTTCTTAACTCAGCCTCTCTTGTCATTTTCTTTTCATAAAAATCACAATCTATTTGATCAAGTGACATAGGCTGCACAAACAAACACTTTTTCTTGTTGAAAAGAGTAACCTTCTACATAGTTCTCATTTCCAAGATTTTATTCCAATTCTTTCCTTTAACTTCAGGGTTTTTGTCCCCCTTGATTTTCATTTGTCACCTAGAAGTTTTTTACGTGTGGTTGCACACTAGTTTCAAATTCTTTGATTCAGACCATAACTTTTTCATTAGTGGTAAACTGACTTAGACGCAGACATACTCATGGATACACCTATACTGTTCTGAGTCGACTCAGAAGAGTCTCAGAGGGATTTCCAAAAGATCCCTTCACGTCATTTGAATGACAGGTTAGAATGCTCGGTGGAATTTGTCATCTGAGTCACTATTTTCAGGCTTTTTTTCGGTCCCTTTATACCATAAACATACAAAGAATCATCAATTTCCTCTTGTGGTTTAGGAGTAAAATCTCCATTTAATGGAGGTGGAACTCCTTTGAAAACTATTAGTCTTGAAAATCTATTGTATAAAGGTTGTTAAGAATCTTCTTCAGTACACTGTAAACACAATACGGTTCTTTCTTATGATGTGCAACAAATTTTTCTATATATACATGATCCTCGCGAGCCTCACTTAGCTGCTCTCAAAAGGACTCTTCGTTATGTACGGGGCACTTTGGAGTTTGGTTTACAGTTACATGCATCCTCGGGATATTTTCTGCAATTGTTCCTTTTCTTTTACAGCTTTCATTCCTATTCTCCTATATTTTTTAAGCTTTTCATCTTTTGCATATATTTCATTTGCCTGAAATGTAAGCTGTTCATTTAGAGATAATTGCTGTTTTTGAAAAGTAACAACTTGAGCTTCTAATTTCTTAACAGCTAGAGTATAGGCAAGTATTTTTGCTTCTTGTTCACCTAACTGATTCATTTGTTCATCACATAGTGTTTTAAGCTTATTGTATGAATCAATGCAAGTTTTAGAACATAATGATACCTCATTATTTGAGCTGATAGCCATGAGTGCATGATTTGTCTCTTCTTCCTCTACTGTATGTTCTCCCTAATTGACAACACCATCATCCATAGTCAGCAAACAGTTCTGATTCTGTTCTTTCTTTCCAGCTCCTTGATCTTGATAAAATGAGTCTCTCTTCTTTCCATCATTTGTCCCCTTGGATGTGCATTCCCTAGCAAAATGACCAGTGTTGTGACATTTGAAACATTCAAGCTTCTTTTTGTCAAAACCAACAGGTTTGTTTCCATCAATCCGGACTCTCCTTCCAGTCTTCTTATAAAACTTCTTCATTCGAATAGCAATCATTGCTATCTGCCAGTTTATGTCCATCTCTTCAATGTCCACATCATCAATCTGTTCTAGGTCTTCATGAAGCAAGTCCAGATCTTCTGATTGTTTGGCAAAGAGTGAATAAATAACCTCATCAGCAAAACCAGCAGGAACTTCTCGTTCTGGAATATTGTTTGAAGAAGTAGAAGGAGTGTAAGTACTGTAGGAACCAGTATGACCAGACTTAACCTTGTTATTGCTGCTCTTGCTGTGTGAAACAAAAGCAATATTTTGAGCATTTGCAGATGATTTTGAGGTACTTGTGAGTTCTTGCTCAAAAACCCTAAGGTTATTATACAAGTCATCAATGGACAAAGTGTCAACATCTGGTTTGGTTCTCATAGTCATTGCCAGATTTGACCAAGCTGGGGGCAAAGATCTGAGAAACTTGTGATTTGCATCCTCAGTAGATACTTCTGCACCATGAGCTTCCAACTGTGAGAGTAGTTGTTGGAATCTGTCATATCCCTTTTCTAACCCTTCTGAACTTGATATAGTAAATGCTTCAAACTGTTATTTTAAGACAGCTTTTTGCATCTTCTTTGAATTTGCATTACCACCAAACCTAGTTCTTATGGCTTCCCAAATTTCTTTTGCATCGTCCATTCCATGAAATCTTCTCAGATGTTCCTTGGGAATGGCCATAAATAAGATGGTTCTAGCCTTCCTTTCCTTTTCAACAACATGAATTTCTACAGCAGATACTGGTGGAAGTACTCTAACAACACCATCCTTTCCAGTTGAGATTCTCTTCTTTGAATTTCCATTCTGAATTACCTTCCAAACATCATTATCAATATATTCAAGGTAATGCTCCATCTCCATAGCCCATATATCATACTCCTCCTTCTTTAGAATTGGGAGTTTAATATTTGAGATAGTGGTTGTGGTAGGAATGAGTTGTTGTTATTGTTTTGGTTTATTGGTTGCAGTACCATTTTCTGATGCATCTTCATGGTATGATGCTTCATCATCACTAAGATGTTGAGAGAAATCATCATTAGCAGGTTGAGACATTTTTCTAGATCTGAAAGTGATTGTTTGTGTTCTTGTGATTCTTCTTACTCAGAGTCCCTCTAGAGGCTCTGATACCACTTGTTGGTCCAAAGTCTTGGATCTGTTTAGCCTTTTGTAAGACAATAGCTAACTTGAATAAATCCAAATCAACTATATGAGAGACAATAACTATGAATACTATGTGCTAATGCGGAATCTTAACACAAGTACTAAGAAGAACACAATGTAAAACTTTGCTATTTTCTATTAATTTCTATTAGGGTTCTATATAAAACACTATGCCGTAGGGTTCCTTTTATACACCAAGGAAACCCTAATGGGCTTTACAAACATGTGAAAGGATAATGCATATCCTTTCCTAAGATATCTCTAAGATAACTATTAAGATAACTATTCTGTTACATAAACAGACTTAACTAGACAAGATCAGTACTAACTATAGTACTGCCAGACTTAACTTAGTACTGGCAGACTTAACTATGTCTACCAGACTTAACTCTATAACTACCAGACTTAAGTCTGTTTACAATAATTCCTAACACGAAACATCAGTTGCGCGAACTCCACATCAAAATGGTGTTGTTGAAAGGCGAAATCATATTCTTGTTAAAGCTGCTCAAACATTGTTAATCTATGCAAAAGCTCCTTTATTTTTATGGGCCGAGGCAGTTGCTACCGCATGTTATACCCAAAATCGATCCTTTATACGACATCGCCATGGAAAAACTCCTTATGAGCTCATACATGATAGAAAATCAGATTTATCCTACCTTCACATTTTGGGTGCACTTTGCTACCCAAACAATGATAGTGAGAATTTGGGAAAACTTCAAGCTAGAGCAGATATAGGTATTTCCATTGGATATGCACCCAAGAAGAAAGCTTACCGTAATTACAAGCGACGTACCTAAAAAATCATCAAAATCATCCATGTCGATTTTGATGAGCTGATAGCTATGGCTTCTGAACAAAGAAGTTTAAAACCCGTGCTTTATGAAATGACTCTACAACTACCCAGGTTCAAGACTCATTCCAAACCCTCCTCCTTTAGCACCATTTGTACCACCATCAAGGGATGAATGGGATCTTGTGTTTCAACTAGTGTTTGATGAGTTCTTCTTTCCTCCAGCTAGTGTTGCCTCTCCAGTTCCTGTAGAAAAAGCTCCAGCTCCTGTTGAGTCAACCGATTCACCTTCCTCAACAACTATTGATCAAGATGCACCCTCACCAACTACCTCACAAACCACTCCACAATCACAATCCCAAACAATTCCTCTTTGTGCTGAAGAAGAGTCACATGACCTTGAGGTTGCACATATGAGTAACGATCCTTATTTTGGCATTCCAATTCCAGAAACTGTTTTTGAAGAGTCCGCTATCATAAGATGTTATTATTACTACTGTATACTTGATGGCCCCAATCTCAGAAACCTCAGTAATGGACAACAAGATCATCCGTTACAAAACATAATTGGTGACCCTTCTAGACCCGTTTCTACAAGACTCTAACTACACGAACAAGCCTTGTCTTGCTACTATGATACCTTCCTAACTTCAGTTGAACCTTAGACGTATAAAGATGCACTAACTCAGTCATGCTGGATTGAGGCAATGCAAGAAGAGATAAATGAATTCGAACGTCTTGAAGTCTGGGAACTCGTTCCTTGTCCAAATAAAGTGATGGTTATTACCTTAAAATAGATATATAAGGTCAGATTAGATGAATTGGGGGGAATCTTGAAAAAGTAAGGCTAGATTGGTAGCTCGTGGATACCGTCAGGAAGAGAGAATTGATTTCAAATAATCCTTTGCTCCTATGGCTAGAATAGAAGCTGTTTGGATATTTCTTGCGTTTGCTGCTCATATGAATATGATCGTCTACCAGATGGTTGTAAACATGGCATTTTTGAATGGCATTTTTGCGTGAAAATGTCTATGTTAGTCAACCAGACGGATTTGTGGATCCAGACAATCTTAATCATGTGTACAGACTGAAGAAAGCTCTATATGGGTTGAAACAGGCTCCACGCGCGTCGTATGATCTATTGTCATCGTTTTTGCTATCCCAAGGATTTTCCAAAGGCATCGTTAATCTCACATTTTCATTAGCAGAAAAGGCAAAGATATCCTCCTGGTACAAATCTATGTTGATGATATAATTTTTGCTTCTACTACTACTGAACTATGTGATAAGTTTTCTGAGATAATGTGTTCTAAATTCAAGATGTCAATGATGGGCAAAATATC
The DNA here is from genome assembly GCA_026074375.1 of Tanacetum coccineum. Taxonomy (NCBI): domain Eukaryota; kingdom Viridiplantae; phylum Streptophyta; class Magnoliopsida; order Asterales; family Asteraceae; genus Tanacetum; species Tanacetum coccineum. Next base: position 23,841 of record BQNB010039544.1, read on the forward strand.
ATTTTTTTCTAGGACTACAGATTTCACAGAGTCCTAGAGGCATCTTTTTAAACCAATCAAAATATGCTCTAGAATCACTTAAGAAATACGGAATGGAATCTTGTGACCCAGTGGATACTCCAATGGTGGAGAAATCTAAACTCGATGAGGATACACAAAGGAAAACCGTTGATCCTATACATTATCGTGGCATGGTTGGCACTCTTATGTATCTAACATCCAGTAGACCAGACCTGGTATATGCTGTCTGTATGTGTGCTCGGTATGAGGCACGGCCTACCGAAAAGCACCTACATGTTGTAAAAAGAATCTTTCGATATCTAAGAGGAACTGTCAATAGGGGACTATGGTACTCGAAGGATTCTGCTATTGCTCTAACATCTTTTGCAGATGCTGATCACTCTGGTTTTCAAGATACAAGACATAGTACATCAGGAAGTATGCAAATGTTGGGAGACAGACTTGTTAGTTGGTCATCAAAAAGGCAGAAAAGTGCTGCGATATCCAGTACGGAAGCTGAATATAAAGCCTTGTCCGGCTGTTGTGCTCAAGTCTTATGGATGAGATCACAACTTACCGACTATGGCCTTGGATTCAATAAAATTTCAATGTACTATGATAACAAAGGCGCTATTGCCTTATGCTTCAACAATGTTCAACATTCTCGATCAAAGCATATTGACATCAGATATCTCTTCATAAAAGAGCAAGTGGAGAATGGAGTCGTCGAGCTTTACTTTGTCAGAACGGAATATCATTTGGCGGATGGTATTCGCTATTCTATACATACCTTTTACAATGAAAAACATACTCAAAAGACCAAAAACATAATAAAAATTGCAAATATATGCTTGTTTTTGTGTTTGTGTATGTGCAGGTACGAATATTAAAGAAATGGATAAAAACAGAGGCAGACGACAAAACCGAGCACGGGAATGGAAAGAAGATGAAAAATCGAGAAACAACGGTGCCTTCGAATTTTATTGGGCCAGCCCGTAACCCATTTTATAGGCCGAACCAACCAAAGCCCAACTAAAGCCCAAGTATAAAGCCCATTTAGTTGATATAAAATTTGATTTTCTAGTTGATGACATAAGCATGATGCAAGATCATGTGCCATGAAATAAAAATGCAATCCTCTCACATGACTGCGCCACTAACATGGTTGAGCAATAGACTTCAGTGCCACGTGGCGAGAAAAAAATATATATATATATCTCAATTCATTTTCAAAGTGCTGCGTTTGAAAACAAATGCAATCGGACGATTTGTAATGCTGCTTACGATTTAAGCAATTCTAATGGGACACGTGTCATGCGACCAACGGTGGATCAGACTTGACGCATTTGGTGATCTGAGGTTATACACACTTAATGCAATGATTGGCTGGTGTATACTCCAATGATGACGAGGGCAAAAGTTTACCAATCTTTCCCCCCTCACTTGCTATAAAATACCCACTCCTCTCATTTCAGGATCATTAGGAGTTAGATTTAATTTTCTTTCTTTTTAGTTTATTTAGTTTTAGGAGTAGGTATAGCTTATTTTAGTTTTAGAAATATTGTAAAAGCTTTTTGTGAGCTTATTGGATTTGTCTTATTGTACTTTTGGGCTTATTAGTTAATGATATGGAGGTTGGTGTTGATTAAAGTATTACAATGGCTTATTTCCTTTTCTTATGTTCGAGCTATTCGACAATAAGCTTTTTAATAAGCTATTTTCTGAGCTTATTATTCAGCTTTATTTTTCTAAAAATTTATTTTCGGTTTAAGTGTTTCTAATTGGATAAGCTTTTCATAAGCTTAAACGATTTATAACCTTAAATCCTAAATAAGTTTTGATTAAAAGCTTGAATAATAAGCTATAGTCTAGCTTATTTTTGTTTTATAAATTTGTAGCTCTTCTATTTTGTCGATTAGCTTAATAATAGCTTATGCATTTGCGTTTGAGCTTATATTGATTTATGATAGCATCTCAACTTAGTTAAAGAGTCGTTTATGGAACATGAGTTTTTTTTAATCTTATCAAATTTGTTTGAAAATGCTTTTGGTTTCAGTTTGCGCAAATGAGGTTTGGAGTTCATTTTGATCTCATTTAGATATTAAAGTGCTTAAATCGAATATTGGGGATTGTGTTAGATTGCTTATTAATGTCACTGCTTTCAAATTGAAGTTCGTTTCTAGCTTAACAATATTCATGTTGCAAAATTTTGTTTTTCCAGTCAATTTGTTGTTAAGTTCAAAATTAGAAAATCTGATTTGGGCCTAGCCCAACGTGGATCCAACAATTAAAAAAAAAAAAGAAAGTTGCAATTTGATTTATTATAGAGAATTTGTATACAATAGGCATTATTTTAGTTAACAAGTTTGTTTAAATTGTATTTCGTAATGGTATCGGTCATCTCATGAGGCGTGGAGCTTGGGTTTATTTAGCTAGACCGAATTTGACTATTTGTTTTAGCTAAATAAATTGGGTGGTTTTCTTTTATTTGCGGGTCTTCAATTTGGTTCCATTTTCTAATCCTTTTTCAATTCTTAGAGTAGATTTATTTTATCGTTTTAAAATATGTTTGCCTATTTGATTTTTGCCATGCTTAGTGTAGACTTATTTTATCTTTTGATGTTATAACGTTTGGCATATTAGATACGTTGACTTTATTTGCCTATTTAGTGTTAGAGTTATGTACGGATTTTAAAATATGATTAGAGATTATTAATTTGCGACATTTATTTAGATTAAAGTTTTTAAAAGAAAAAAATAAAAAATAAAAAAATATAAATAAAAAAATAAAAATAAATAAATAAAAATATAATGTTTTAGATGTAGGATTTATTTTTAGAGTTGCAATTTAAAAATTTTAAATTTATTTATGCTTGCTTATTTGTCTCGTTTTAAAACGCGCGATCACGGACTTAACCGATTTTCAATTCACACTTCTTCGAGGGAAAATGACCCGGGAGGTTTTTGAGACAACTTTGGTTAAAAGTTTGTTTTTTAATCCGACGGAAAATACTAACTATACTATAATTGTTTCTATCCTTATATCCTTATATATTATATATATAGTGTGTTCGGACGCGTATCAAATTTTTGGCGCCGCTGCCGGGGAGGTGTGTTACGATTATCGTGTTTCGTTAGAAGATTAGTGTTTTGAAGAACCTTCCTCGTGAAGTTATCGCTTTCCGTTTGTGAATATTTTTCTATTTTATAAATATATATAGAAAAAAAACAAAAATATTTTATTTTCTAAATTTTTGTGTGTATATATTAAATATTCAAAAATACTAAAAAAATCAAAAAATCAAAAGTAACCGTCTTGTGTCACTTACGAAAAAGGCGTACCTCTTTTGTGAATTTCACTTAAGGGGGTTACCTTAAGTTTGTTGATTATTCGGTGAAACAAAAATATTTTCTTATTTTTATTTCCTTATGTATTATTTGAAAAACCAAAAATAATCTTCTTTTTCTTCTTATCCATTTAATTCTTTCTTCTTTTTCCTCTTTATATTAGTTTAATTATTCGACATGTCATCATATTACCAACCTAGTTGCTACGGGTGTGGAGATCCTTTAGATGGTTCGATTTGTCGACAATGTAATTGCGAAAGGTGTGGAAATATGCTTTATGGAGGAATTTGTTATCATTGTCAATATGATACAAATCCTAATTTTCTCAATTTTTCCGACTACCCTCCACAACCACGGTACGAGACGAATATTTGTGAGTTATGTGGAAACGATGCTCATTTTGGTTATAATTGGTTCACCTAAGTTCAGTTTGCTTTACAATCACGACCGTATTCATCAAAATTTCGATAATAATATTCTCACTATTCACAATGTATTCCCCAACAATACATTTGTGTGAATCTACGGGGGTCCTCATGCGACTTTTCAGTGTCAACCGATGAACCAAGATTTCTATAATTCTAATCTTTCCGGTTTTGACCAATTTCAACCCCCGCAGTTTCCCGTCAATTATCCTCCTCAAGAACGAGTGTAGAAATTTGCACGCTCGAGATGTCTTAATGGAAGCTATACAAGCCTTTTTAAGGAGTATGATCATATACCTCACTAATGATAAAGTGCATGGCTTTATTGCTAGCTGAGAGAGTGATTTTCTTAGGATTAAGCAAACTATGAAGAAGAGCAGAATCAACCTGAAGTTATGAGAATTAGCTTCCTTAAAACTCATGATTGATTTGCAAATTCTTAAAGGAATTCAACTAGAGAAGGAGAAGCAAGCAGCTCAAGGTTTTATTCCATATTGGAATTTTTCTATAATTGATGATGAAGAAGCTAGAGACAACTTTTTGAAAGACGTTTGCACCTTCTTAAGGAAGTTTAGTCATATACCTTTTGGAGTAACACCAAAGGTTATATTGATAGCTTGGGAAAGTTTTGGCAAAATTAAAGATGCTTTGATGGACAAGCAATATCAACAAGAGGATATTCAAGAATTGATGAGTAGACTCCTTGAAGATGTGCGAAATATTAGTGAAGAGTTATCAAAACATATTAATTGTCCAAGTTGGAATCGTCCTACCTTTTATGACGATGACGATGATGAGTATACTATTATATATAGTAAGCCTAAAACAATCACACCCGAGGAGCCCGATAACTCTCTAAGTATGGGGGATGAGCATTCTTAGCATATTCAGAAATAGCATCGGTACGAATTATAATGTCTGTGTTGAGAACCTTGTCCCAATCCCAAGTGAGTTCGAGGGTATTTCCGACGATACGTGTGATGTGCCCGTTGGTGAAGATTCTTCCACTTTTGATGCTTTGAGCGATCATTCTGAAATTTTATCTGATTCCAACGATGATGGTACTCTCAGTAATGATGTCGTTGATTTTGAGGCATCAAGTACGTTAGCTTAGAAGAAGTGATGATGTTGACCAAGAAGAGAAAGAGATTGACTTAGATGATATTCTTCAAATCCAAGACGTTATTCTTCGTGAGAAATTGTTGAACATTAGTCGTCTTATTACTAATATCGAATCTTTGAAAGACAATCCCATTCCTGATCATGTGTTCAAGTCTTCTTCTTCATTTCCTATCCCCGTCACGGATAGTGATTCGTTCTTTGAGAAGTCCGATACTTCTTTCTCTTATTCGGATAATTCTTTACCCGAATTCGAGCCTTTTAGCGATGATACAGAAGAGACGAGAAGTGGCAGTACCACTACTCATGCTAATAACTCTCTTCCCGAGTATGATTCGTTTCTTTTTTTTTGGGTTTGGTTGAGCCAATCAAGGAGGGTTGACTAGCGTTGTTATTTCTGATAATTCAAATGATCCTCTTTTGGAACTTCCTGAGTTTGAATCATTTCACTTTAATCTTTATGATGATCCGTCATTTCCTCGTCCTCCTCCGGAACCACCGGATGTTGAGATTTGCTTAAATTTTGAGCCCGATGCGCCCGTGATTAACAATTTTGATGAATCTAATGTAGACGAATGTTTTTACCTAGGGGGAGGTGAGATTTTTGTTTCTCAAAATGTTGAAGATGACGATTCCTTCACATTTGTCATTCGGACTTTTCTCCCGTTTCTCACCTACCCTGTGGATTCTCCTTTACTTCTCTCCACCGGGAGTGAAGACACCATTTTTGACCCCGGCATCTCCACTTAGAGCCGGTGGCATCTCATCGGGATGGAACTTTCATGTGCTTTAATGTTTATCCAAACATTAATGAAAGCCCGATTGAGATTTTCTTTTCCATTTGCTTCCCCATGGACAACTTAATTCGGGGTCGAGTCAAGCTCGTGACTCGGTTAACAAAAACAAGCGTTTCTATCTTCTTATCTATTTTCTAACAATTAATGTGAGGGGGCCCGCCTCTTTCCTTTTTCGTGTTTTGTGTTTTGTGGTTTTATGTCCAGGATACCCGAATTTTGAAGACTCTCGTGCTCATGGTTTTGTCCATTCATACATTCGAGCTTCATATCCTCAGCTTCATTTAGGGAATCCGATATCCTAAAATCTTATCGATTATCGTTTATCTTTAGCATACTTAATAAATGGCTTTAGATTTGCGTAGAGAACCCTTAATACTTGAATTATGCCTTGAAATTAGTATGGGGGTGACAATTTCACATTGAGGACAATGTGTAGTTTTAGTATGGGGGGATCTATCGATTTGATTGTGCCTGCAGCCGTTGTTTTCACGTAATCCCTTTTTCCACAAAAAATATGTGATATTATTGTGAAATAGCAAAATTAAAAAAAAAAATGTGTGCTATAAGAAGCTAAAAAATGTTGGATAAAGTAATGTAAATTAAGTGTTGTAACATAAATAAAGGTGAGAACGAGAAATAAATTTTGATCCGACCGGTTTTATACCTTAGCTTTTTCCTTAACATATTTAAATCGAGTTTGTTGCTAGTCTTATGTAGGCTTATCCATTATGCCGAACTCGATTTATTAGAATAAAGATTGTTGCCAGTCTATGTGACTTGTTAAAGTGCCGATCTTAATTCGCTAGGCTAAGCATTCGTGAGTCTCTTTCTTAGAGATTTTAAATTGCGAAGAACAAGAAATGATAGAGTCGATTATAAGTCATGATATTAAACGTGGAATAGTTGGATTTCTTTCAAGCTCATAAGTATTAATTGTGGCTTTTTCTCCCATTAGCTTGTCTCACTTATATGCATAAATGTTTAATAAATAAGGTTGTCCGGTTCAATTTAATTTTTAGTAACTTCCCTTTGATTTGGAAGTCGATGATTCGAATTTTGGCTTATTATATGCATCACATGTTTATTGCTTTACTTATACCTTAAAGAGCCTTAGGGTATATGGTATGAGTAGAGTTAATCATTTTATTATTTTTTGCCTTAAAGAGCCTTAGGGTATATGGCAAAAGTAATACTAATCATGAAATTATTTGTACCTTAAAGAGCCTTAGGGTATATGGTACTTATAAAATTAGTGATTATGCTGCCTTAATTTTTTCACCTCAAAGAAGCCTAAGGGTATATGAGTGTAAAATCAATATTACTGATTTATGTCTTAAAGAGCCTTAGGGTATATGACATGAATTAAGGCAAAATCAAAAATTTCGTTCACTTCATCGGTTTTTCAAGGATAAGGGTGGAAGCTAAACTTTATTTTCAACCGTCCCGCTTTATTTTTGGAATTAATAAGTATCGAAATAAAAGTCTTAAAGAGCCTTCGGGTATATGTCCTTAAGTAAAATTAGAGATACAAAATTAGGATTATGGGGAGGGGAAAAGTAAGTACACAATTAGATATTATGAGAAAAAAGGAAGAATAGTGTTATTATCATGACTTGTATCTTGATAATGATCTTGTTTTTTAAGCTTAGTTTGGAAAAGTGAAAGTTGGGGCGATGATTTATTTTTGCTTTATTCCATGGGATCCTAAGTATCATCGAAGAATAATGAGACACAAATGTTATACGTGTTGAAGTATGAAAAGTTATGAAAATAGGCATAAAATTGGAAAAATGTAGAAATTGGAAAAACGGCGGAGTTTCTTAACTAATTGATTTCCTTAATACTCTTTTAGATGAGCACTTTGCTACTTTTCAAGGTGATTAGTTTGGGGGGATTAGAATTCTTAGTTTAAAGCGCGTATTTATTACATTGCGTGAGGACACGGCAATACTTTAGTATGGGGGAATTTGGTATTCACAATTTTATACATACTTTTTACCTTGTAAAACGAACCCAAAAGACCAAAAATATAATTAAAATGGCAAACATATGCTTGTTTTTATGTTTGTGTATGTGCAGGTACGGATATCAAGAAAAGGGCAAAAACAAAGGCAAAGACGACAAAACCGAGCACGGGAATGGAAAGAGGATGAAAAATCGAGAACAACGATGCCCTCGGATCTTAACGGACCAGCCCGTAACCCATTTTATGGGCCGGGCCAACCAAAGCCCAACTAAAGCCCAAGTATAAAGCCCATTAAGTTGATATAAAATTTGATTTTCTAGTTGATGAAATAGCATGATGCAAGATCATTTGCATGAAATAAATTTGCACTCCCTCACATGGCTGCGCATAACATTGGATGAGCAAATAGATTCGTGTCAACGTGCGCGAGAAAAATTATATACTATATATATATATATATATATATCCTCAATTCATTATCAAGTGTGCGGTTTTTTTGGAAAACAAAGGCAATCGGACGATTTGTATGCTGCTTACCGATTAAGCAATTTCTATGGGAACGTGTTCATCGACCAACGGTGGATCAGACTTGACGCATTTGGTGATCCGAGGTTATACACACTTAATGCAATGATTGGCTGGTGAATACTCCAATGATGAGGGCAAAAGTTACCAATTTTCCCCTTCAACTTGGCTATAAAATGAACCCACTCCTCTCATTTTGAGATCATTAGGAGTTAGATTTATTTTTCTTTCTTTTTAGTTTTTTTAGTTTTAGGAGTAGGTGTAGCTTATTTTAGTTTTAGAAATATTGTAAAAGCTTTTTGTAAGATTATTGGATTTGTCTTATTGTACTTTTTGGCTTATTAGTATGATTGGAGGTTGGTGTTGATTAAAAGTCATTTACTCGTGGCTTATTTTCTTTTCTTCTAGTTCGAGCTATTCGACAATAAGCTTTTAAATAAGCTATTTTATGAGCTTATTATTCAGCTTTATTTTTCTAAAAATTTCTTTTCGGTTTAAGTGTTTCTAATTGGATAAGCTTTTCATAAGCTTAAATGATTTATAACCATAAATCCTAAATAAGTTTTGATTAAAAGCTTGAATAATAAGCTATAGTCTAGCTTATTTTTGTTTTATAAATTTGTAGCTCTTCTATTTTGTCGATTAGCTTAATAATATCTTATGCATTTGCGTTTGAGCTTATATTGATTTATGATAGCATCTCACTAGTTAAAGAGTCGTTTTATGGGAACATGAGTTTTTTTTTATCTTATCACATTTGTTGACAATGCTTCTGGTTTCAGTTTGCGAAATGAGGTTTGGAGTTCATTTTCGTCTCACTTAGTATTAAAGTGCTTAAATAGATATTGGGTATTGCGTTAGATTGCTTATTAATGTCACTGCTTTCAAATTGAAGTTCGTTTCTAGCGTAACAATATTCATGTTGCAAACTTTTGTTTTTCCAGTCAATTTGTTGTTAAGTTCAAAATTAGAAAATCTGATTTGGGCCTAGCCTAACGTGGATCCAACAATAAAAAAAAATAAGAAAGTTGCAATTTGATTTATTATAGAGAATTTGTATACTGTAGGCATTATTTTAGTTAACAAGTTTGTTTAAATTGTATTTCGTGATGGTATCGGTCATCTCATGAGGCGTGGAGCTTACATGTTTATTTAGCTAGACCGAATTTGACTATTTGTTTTAGCTAAATAAATCGGGTAGTTTTCTTTTATTTGCGGGTCTTCAATTCGGTTCCATTTTCTAATCTTTTTTCTATCTTGAGTAGATTTATTTTATCGTTTTAAAATATGTTTGCCGATTTGATTTTTGTCATGCTTAGTGTAGACTTATTTTTATCTTTTGATGTTATAACGTTTGTCATATTTAGTTAGTTGATTTATTTGCTCATTTAGTGTTTAGAAGTTAGTGCGGATTTAAAATATGATGAGAGATTATTAATTTGCGACATTTTATTTATATTAAGGTTTTTTCAAAATAAAATAAATAATTAAATAAATAAAAAATTAAAACAAATTATAATAATATATCTTATTAATAATATATATATATACTATATAATATTTTATATATTATATATATATATATATATATATATATATATAATTTTTTTAATGTAGGATTTATTTTTAGAAGTTTGCAATTTTAAAAATTAAATTTATTATGCTTGTTTATTTGTCTCGTTTTAAATACTCATTTTTGTTTAACGCTTTACATGTCTAATTGTTTTTATTGCTTTGCTCATTTTTATGCTTTTATTTACTTTATCAATATGTCAAGTAAGATTTAGGAACCCAAATCAAAATCATTTTAAACCATTCAAAATGCGCGATCACGAACGTTTTCGTTTTTCAATTCACGCTTCGCCGAGGAAACGACCCGGGAGGTTTTTAAGACAACTTTGGTTAAAAGTTTATTTCTCAAACCCGACGGAAAATACTATCTATACTATAATTGTCTAATCCTTATATACTTATATATTATATTTTATATATAGTGTGTTCGGACATACAGTTAGCGGACATCTTCACCAAGGCTCTATGTCGAGAAAGAATTGAATTCCTTATCGATAAGCTGGGAATGAGAAGTTTCACTCCTGAGACTCTAAAAGAACTGGCAGATGAAGCCGAAGAATAGTGGTGGTACCTATTCTTATATCCTCTGTATAATACATATATATAAAATCAAAAAAACAAAAAAAGATTTTTCACTTCTTATAACATTTTATAAAAGCAAAATACAAAATTAAAAAATTAGAAAAATATAAAAATAATATTTTCTTGTCATGCATTTCTAGCATCGATAATATTTACGTCTTCAGAAATGTCATTTAACAATGACACAAAGCTGTAAATAAAGTTCGAATAGAAAGCATGACATATGGCTTGCTATTATTTCTGATAGCAACCCGGTCATCATCTTAAAGGAAAATATTTTATAAAGAAAACTCGACCTCTCAACAGGAATTTATTCTCGGGCATGGTCTACTTTATGACCATGCAAAGGCTTGTGTATTAATTTTGCATCACACCACGGGCCTTCTTTCAATGAGTGTACGTGTCAGTGCGCTTATGTGTCAAAATAAGAGAAATCTTATTTTTCATGGTGTTGATTTTTCAAAAATAATATAATCATCTCAGTAATTCATAAGAAAATGATTTTTCAAGGCATTTGACCACTCAAACAATGACTACAGCTCTTTAAATAGAAAACGGGTCATTGTTTGAGAGGGAGAAAATGTTAAATATCTTCTTCATAAAATCAGTCTGTGATAAAGGAAAAGGGTTTTTAAACAGTAACGGGTTAACAATTAAAGGGGAGTTAATTAAGTTTAACTTATTTATGCCTTAAATGTTATGTGTTTATGCCTTTAGGGAGAAAATAGCGATAATAAGTAGCTAAGCTTCATAGTGTAAACTCTAGGGACTAACTGTGCCATTTGTGAAACTATAGTACGCCTAAGTAATTTTAATTAGAAAATTAGAAAGGTGTTAATTGTTTAGGAGGCATTTGTGCCAAACTCACAAAGTTTCAATACAAACACCCCCTTTCCCTCTCTCTCATCACAGTTAACACACACACTCTTTAAATTTTTCTTTCCCTCCTCACCTATCAATTCGTCACCCTCAAGATCACACGAATCGGATCATTTCAAGACTAGAGTTAAACTACAAACATGTTCCTTATCATCTAAACATCTTATCTACAAAAGGAATTAGGTTGTAACTCAAGTGTTTGCTCGAAATCCTTAGAATTTGGCTTAGGGTTTGCGAAAATTGAAAGTTGACAAATCAAATTAGTTGAGGGGTTTGATGCTTAAGGGATGTGATTATCATCTGGTAGCAGTCTGTTATGGGAATAACAACAAATAGGATTTGCTTGATTCTTGTTGCGAAAATAGGTGTATTTGGGAATTACATGATATATGTGATGGGTTTTGTGTTGATTAGTACCATTTACCTTTCTTAAATGTATTTTGAAGATAAAATCATTGTCTTGAGTGTAAAATTTGTGCCTTTGATCAATCATGGGGAGTGAAATGTTTTTAACTTTATTCGTTCTTGTCTCTAAAAGAGAATTTTGTGGATAATTATTGTTATATCTGCTAGAGTATGCTTATGTATGTTTGGTTTACATGTTTAGACTGTATAAGTGCAAAAATGAAAGATTGTATAAATCATGTTTGATAGACGGCATTTTATACGTCTGGGACTATAGAAGGCAATTTATACATGAAATCATAGATGGCGATTTATACATACCAAGATTAGACGGCGATTTATACATCTCAAATTAGACGGCAATTTATACGTCTCATGATAGACGACGATTTATACACTGGCCATAGACGGCAATTTATACGTCTCATGATAGACGGGGATTTATACACTAGCCATAGACGGTGATTTATACGTTTCATGTTAGACGGCGATTTATACATTGGCCTTAGACGACGATTTATACACTCATGGACGGCGATTTATACATAAGTTACAAAATTGATTTTTTCTAAATGTTTTAACTTGGTAACTCATTTTAAGGTTAAATCTTTCTTATGTCATCTGTAAGTTGCTTAATTGATCATGTTTGACAAAATGTTAGCTAGTTGACCTTAAGTTGACCTTCCAATTTATGCAATTCGTCCTACACTCTGTCGGAATGCCTGATAATGTGTTGAATTTGTCTTGCTAATGTCTGATCTAAGTTGAGCCATATGAAATAGAATAGATCAATCAGTAATATATAAATTTGGTTGTATATGAACTGTATTGAACTACTCTTAGCAGAAACATGAATCTAGTTGCTATTCAACAAGTTGCACTCGACAATTCTTTGGTCGCTCCTAAAAAGAGACTGAAGATTGAAAAATGCGATGCACGAATTGCATTTAGCAAACCACAAAGAGAAGAAACATATCAAGTCACCTTGGAAGATCTCAAGCTATCTCCTTGCTATCCCGCGTTCCTGATCACTGCTGAAGTCCTTGGAATCTACATGCATCAATTTTGGAACACCATCACAAAGATCAGAGATACAGATGCATATAGTTTTAAGTTGGATAACAAGAAATGTCAAGTTGATACTGAAGTATTTCGTAAAATTCTCTAAATCTGTCTGATTCTTCTGAACCAAGAATTTGTTGCACTTCCCTCAGAAGAAGAATTGCTTTCATTTATCAAGGAACTTGGTTACTCTGGCAAGTGTAATATGTTATCTGATATCCACACTGATCAAATGCACCAGCCTTGGAGAACATTTGCAGCTATCATTAACAGGTGCATTTCTGGGAAGACAACAGGACTTGATAGGCTCGGGGAATCACGAGCTCAGATCTTGTAGGGTATGTATAATCAGAAGAATGTTGACTATGTTGCTCTGCTCTAGGAAGACTTTATGTATCAAGCTGACAACAGAGAAATAAGTTCAGCACGCAAAGAGCACATGCCCTACCCTAGATTCACCAAATTTATCATCGATCATTCTATCTCCAAAGGACAAAGCCATTTATGAGGAACATAATTAATCTTCACACTGTCCGTAATGATTCTCTGTTGGGTACTTTGAAGTTTGTGACCAAAACTAATGATACTCAAAAGTATGGAGCACTTATTCCTGATGAAATGATTAATCAAAACATCAAAGATTCTAAAGAATACAAGACTTATTATGACTTTGCTACTGGAAAGGTTGAACCCAAGAAAGCAATGAAATTTAAGAAAGTTTCTTCACCCTCTAGAATACTGTCTCCTGTCTTGGAAGCAGAACATGTCAAGAAGGCTAAAAGAGTTAAGAGACCTGCCAAGAAGTCTACTACTGCGCCAACAGCATGTGTTGTCATCAGAGATAATCATGGTGTGTCTGTATCGAAGAAGAAAGCACCTGCTAAGGCTGATAGAGGTAAAGGAATTGAGTTACTTTCAGATGCAGCACTACTTGAAGATGCTCAGCTAAAGAAAGCTCTTAGAAAAAGCAGGCAAGACACTCACAAGCTTCAAGATAGTGGCTCAAGTGAGGGGCTGATTTTGAATTAGAGGTTCCTGATGAGTCAAAATCTAAACCTTCTGACGCAAGTGAAAGAACTGGTATGAAACCAGGGGTTCCCGATGTGTTAAAAGCAAACTCTTCTGATAGTGATAACGAGTCATGGGGAGATAGTGCAGATGAAAGTGATGATATCAATGATAATGACAATGATGATGACAATGCTAATAATGATGACAGTGAAAATGAAGATGATAATGGTAATGATGCACATGATAGTGAAAGGACTAATTCAGATGATGATGATGAGAATCCTTCTTTTACTCTAAAAGATTATGATGAAGAAGAACATGATGAAGAGTATGAATCTCATGATGATTATGAAAATGTATATGAAGAAGAGGATGATGATCTGTATAAGGATGTGGACGTGAGATTGTTAGGAGTAGAGCAAGAACAAGAAAGGAAAGGTGATGAAGAGATTACTGATGCTGATCAGAATGTTTCTCAAGAAAAGTCATATGAGCAAGTCATAGAAGATGCACATGTGACACTCACTTCTTCACAAAAGACTGAAAGTTTAAAACAAAGCTCTTCTGTTTCATCTGACTTTGCTAGTAAAGTTCTCATCTTGGATAACGTTCCACCAATAGTCAATGAAGTTGCTTCTATGATGAATGTCAAGAATGGTCAGGAAGAATCAAGCACTTAAGCACACTCGCTTTTCACTGTGCCTGAGACGGCTATCCCAAAAATTTCTACTTCACATACTACAACCGCTCCTCCAACTATATCAATAATCACTCCTCTTCCACAAATGACGACACCACCTTGTACCACAAATGTTCAACTACACCTCATATTCACGCTCTTCATGATTTTTCTTCTCTATTTGGATTTGATCAAAGAGTTCTCTTACCTTGGAAAGGGAGTGTCTCAAACTCAAACAAGCTGACCTTCTGCACACTCTCAAATCTGCAAATTTAATTTTCCAACAATAGTGGATGGCCTTCTTAGTATAAGAATTGGATATGCTACTCGAACAGCTCTCCAGTCATACACTCAGGAATTTGAAAAGAAAGCTCAAGAAGAGAGGAAGTTATACATAGATGGTGTTGAGAAATCAGTAAAAGACATTATAAAGGATGAAGTCAAAAGTCTACTGCCGCAGATCCTACCAAAGGAAGTATCAAACTTCCACCATCCTGTTTTATCTAGAGTAATATAATGAATCACTTGAGAATATCATCTTTGGCGTAAATCTTCTTTACAAACCTAAGTCTTACATATGAAGCAGCAGCGTCACTTATAGAGTTTGAATTGAAGAAGATTCTTCTTGATAAGATAGAGAAAAGTAAATTGTATCAAGCTGCTCCAGAACACAGAGAACTCTACGCTGGACGGGTCAAATCTTACAAGTTTGACAAGGAACTCTTCTCGTCATATGGAAATGTATATTCCTTAAAGAGAGACCATAAAAATGAAGACAAAGATAAAGACCCTTCAACTGGATCAAACCAAGGGATGAAGAAATAGAAGATAAGTAAGGATGCCGAACCACCAAAAGGCTCTAAATTAAAAGATTCTAAGTCACGCTTATCAAAAGGCACCAAGTCTCAGCCAAAATCATCTGGTAAGTCTGTGAAAGAAGAGAAACTAGTGTTTGAGGTTGTTAACAGCGAGACACCACAAGATCAAGGAGGTGACACTAAGGATCAACCCAATGTCAAGGTAACTCCAATGGATGATTCTAGACCGCCTCAAAAATGGATAAGTAGAATTGCTCAAGCAGATAAGCCTCCTCTCACGTTCAACGAGCTGATGAACACTCCTATTGACTTCTCAGCATATGTCATGCACAATTAGAAGAATTGATAATCTGACATAAGAGATTCTGGTAGGACATGCTTTAACTTCTTAAAGGGGGCCCCACCTTTGCAAATAAGCTTCGTAGACTTGAATATCACTTTGAGAGTGTTTTAAAGCTGAATGATCACTTGATTGGAACAAACACCTGAAACTTTGAGAGTGTTATAAACTATAACTGTCAACTTGATTGGAACAACCCTAAAGGCCATGAATATCCATTTAACCTTAGCAAGTCGCTGCCATTTATTAAAGCTCAAGGTCGTCAAGTAGTTCCTGCTGACTACTTCTTCAACAACGACCTCGAATATCTAAAAGGTAGAAGTTCTAGCAGGAAGTACACAACTTCTACAACAAAAACCAAGGCTGCTAAATATGGATTCCAGTAAAGGTGTCTTAAGAAAAATTTGCTATGTGGGTATCTCACATAAGGTCCTATCGACAAAAGTTATATGGCTAAGCAATAACAGGGAGTCCAAGGTGATGTGTTCTCCAAGAAAGAATATTACAGTAACCCATGTTAAAGTAATAATTGTTTTAGTATGGTTATGGATATTTAGAGGGAGTTATCGTTCGAGAGAGATCAATGTTATACAAGTTCAAGGAAGGCGACATCTTGCAGACTTAATATGCATGATACTTGAAGATTTTGCTGCTTCTCCGTGTCTAAAGAACTCTCCAATTTAGAGATACATGTCATCTTTGACCTGAATGTAGCATTGAGGATGTTCACCAGACACATTGTTATTCTTAAGTGGGTGGAAGACCTTCAACTGGGAGTCGAAAGCTACCAGAAGAAACGTAATATTACCAAGCCTAAGACTTTCAGATCTGGCATCTCTAAACGGACACCATACACTGCATACAAAAACCCTCAAGGAATCATATATCAAGATAAGCTCAAGAGAAACAGGTTGATGCGCTCGGATGAACTCTACAAGTTTTGTGACGGCACACTCAAATCTGTTCGACGGGTTCTTCATGATATTGATTCCAAACTAAGTATGATTTACTTGCCAAAGAGAAGATGAAGTAACTTGGACAAAAAAATGTCCCGCATCATGATTAAGGTGATCAATCAACAGTTGTTTAAGAGGAGATTGATGAGGAATTCGAAGAAGTTTGTTGGAGGCAGGGAACTGACCTCCGGCTACTTCAACGAACAATATGACTTTGTCATATTGTGTTCGTCTATATAAGGTCATTTCGTATATCATAAACTTGTGAGTATGTATATATGTAGTGTAGACTTAACAATTAGGCATATATAGTGTTTGAGTATGAATTTTTAAGAATTTCTTAGTAAATTCAAAAAATTTCAAATTAACATACTCAAACACCATATAATACCCTCATAATTTGAGGGGGAGCATTAAAATGTTCCAATAATCTGCTTGTTAATAATTGAATAATTTTTCTCCCCGATTGCATATATATTTTCAATCAATTAATATCCAAAATATTAAAAGATTTAACATTTTTGATAAAGGGAGAAAATGTGATTAATATATATGGCAAATAATGTGATTTTTATGATCTCAAGTTTACGCTAACCCATATATGTACTAAACTCTTTTGATTAATCGATTCATATATGAAGGGGGAGAAAATGGTTAAGTGATGGCTAAAATGTGGAAGTACCAAAGACCGACCATTTAAATTACTGTATTGGAGTTATAAGGTGGTTAAGTTTAGGTATCCATTCCCATGATCCAGCTAGAACCAGAGAGATCTACCCAAGGATATTCCACTAGATAGTATAAAAGTCCTTAGGGATGAAAAAAGGAGTAAAGTGAGATTAAGGGGAAGGTGCCCACTGAGATGGAGCTAGTACTGGAACAAACCCAACAAGGTACTAGTTATGAACTCTCGGCAAGCGCTGAAGGGGTTTAAGAATTAAAAAATAAAAGTTAAGATAAAGGGTGAAAAGAAAGAAGCCCTCTTTACACTTAGGCAGAAACCAGGTCAATACATTTGTTGTCTAGAATCACAAAGATGATTGATGATATTGAAGACTGACATCATGGACCCAGTTATGCAATGCACAACCCTCCATAGCCACTCAGAATCTCTCAAAAGATTTCTATTTTATTTCTCACGAAGATTACACGCATTTCTATCAACTTTCTCACTCCGAGTTAGTTGGTATTGAAAAGGTGGTAGTCTGCTCCAGCCTTCGATCACTAAAATCAAAGCGCACTATTGAGTCTAGAGCCAAAAGAAATCATCTATAAATCTCATTAGGACACTTGTTAAAATTATGCTTTCAAATTCACACAATGTGAAAAACAATAAATATGTATAAAGAGTCCTACGCATTATCCTTGTAATTTTGCCAGAACATCCGATTGATACTTAAATATTCACAGTGAAGATGGAAATCCTGCTTGAGCCAACATCAAACAAGCTCTTGGTAGGTGACTTGTGAGATCCTATACGGATCGAACTTGTGATACTGGATATCGATTTGGTCCAGCTTATGAATTGACGAATGAATTTTGAAAAAGATAAAACTGTTGGTGTGTCATAAAAACCATTTGCATTTTGACACACCGACTGATTTTCTAAATCGATTTTCAATCTTATGTCCATGGGAAGCCTTACAAGGGCGTCTGGACATAGGAAAGCTGAACACGAATTGACGGCTTAATCGAGAAGATAGTAACTTACCGGTTTACTCTTACCGTGTTGTCTGCTTTAAAACGCTCCGGTAATGAGAACGGCTAGTGCAGCTGTGAAACCCTGTCAAGGAGATTCTTCGCTGGAAATCCTGTTAAGGAGATTCTTCTTAAACTAAATATATCGGATCACAGGTCGATCCTCACGGATTCAAAGGTTACTCCAACCAAACACGGGCGATGACAAAGCAAGTGACAAAGCCACTTTCGTCCATATATGTTGTTTATCACTAACCTATTTATGCAGATTTCCTAACGATGGTAGCAGTTTCCCGATGACCAATCAAAGTCAATACCACATGCTTATACTCGAACGACATATATAAAGACATCATGAAAGCTCAAGTACATGTTTCAAGACTTCCGCTACTCTGATACCGTACGTCTATCTTGAAGTGACGAAGTGTTAAAGTTAAAGAACTTTAAGAAAGATGCATCATTAAAGCTTTCAAGTTATCATATCAAGAAAAGTATGAGCATGTCGGTCCAAAGTCACATGATCACAAGATGGCAAGATTGCAAGACAATGTAAAGAGTTTATGCTTGGTTGATGATCTCAAGAAGTTCAAGATCGCATTCATATCAAGTAAAAGATACAATTCAAAGCCTAAAGCCAAAGATCACTACAACATATCACAAGTTAATAATCGAAGTTAAAGACTAAGAGCTCAAGACTAAAGTCAAAGCATAGTCTGCTAGGTTTAAGTTTTTGTAAATTAGTGTGACCTCCCTTATGGGGAGATTGTTAGGAATACGAAAAGTATCGGTCACTTCCAATATAGTTAGTCGTAGCTTGTAGTAAGTCGAATAGTTAAGATAGAAAGCTAACCGGGCTAAAGGCCCATAGAAAGCCTTATATGAGACCAATGGCCGGCTACAATCCATTGTATTTATACCCTCTCCACACATGGAGAGGGTGTTGGTTGTTTATTTTCTCACATAGTTAATCTAATATTCTCTTCTTTGTTTCTCTCTCTAAGTGATCATCTAACCACCTCTTTCTTTCTCTAAAAACTCTAAATCAAATCCCATACTATATGTGTTAAGATATTCTACAAATTCCAAACGATGATCCATTCTAATAGCAATTATTAAACATCCTAGTTGATTTTGAATTTTCATACCTAAGATTTTAAATTGTTCAAAAGCTTCATTTTTTGTTTTCAAAAATTTAGTCCAAGTATATCTTGAATAATCATCTACTATCACTAAAGTATAAAAGTTACCCCCATAACTTTTGATAGCGGATGGACCAAATAAATCCATGTGTAAAAGTTCTATACACCTATCAGTAGAAACCATATTTTTAGCCTTATGGCTTGCATGAGCTTGTTTCCTAATTTTACAAGCATCACAAAAGTGTCTATCATATTTTAACTTTGGTAAATTTCTAAGCAACTCTTTGGATGACAAATATTAGACTAAACGCATGTTTGTGTGACCAAGTCTTCTATTCCACAATGAAAAGTTATTGTCTAGAGTAGCAAGACATAATTTGTCTTGAGACTTATTGTTAGCCTTAAAATATGTCGAGTTATACGGAATTACATAGTTTACTATAGGCGTGACGCATAAGGACTAATAATGTATAGATATGATAGTTAGAAGTGCCAAGGCCTATAATTACCCCTCTTATACTTCCATAGGAGGGTGAGGATAATTATTCGTATCTCATAAGTGTGTGTTTTCTCCTCTTTCTCTCTAGAAACACACACACTATTTCCTTTCTCTCTCTCTAATCTAATAAATGGCAACTTATTACTTTTATCCTCCCTGACCTTCAGATAGTGTTATGGTTATGAATCTTTATGGTTAATAATTGGCATCAGAGCTAACCAGGGGCGTTTCGTGTTGGTGTTTTGATTTTTAGGTGTTTCGTTGCTTATATAGCTTATTTCGAGCTTATTTTTAAGGCACGAGGGTGTTTGGTTCATGCTTATTGTGACAAAAAGCAAGAAACATTCTACTTCTTTTATGTTTCTGCTTATTTGTTATCATATATCATAGCTTATTTTGATTCTAAACAGCTTATTCGAGCTTCTTTTGAAGTTTTGGCTTATTTCGAGTGGTTTCTTAAAAGGGTGTTTGGTTTACGCTTATTTTTGAAAAAGCTTGGAGCTTTCGATGTAAACAACCCTTATACCTTATTGATAAATGTTTTCATGGCTTATTTCGTAATTTTTGTACTTATTTTCGTAGAAAAAAATCTGGGTTTGTGCTTATTTTTTTAAGGAGGTGAAATATGCATAAGAATATGCAAGAGAAATATGCATAGGAATATGCAGGAGAAATATGCATAGGAATATGCAGGAGAAATATGCAGGCGATTTATACACAAATCCTTGTTTAGGCCATTTATACACCCGTTTTAGTCAAAAACCAATCTTAATCACCTTCCACAACACCAAAGCAAACACAATACTTAATGCTAAAACGATCATATTAAAGATTCACTAAAACGTCAAAACGGCTATGGATTTGGACTTAGAATGTCAAGTGATCATGAAGTTGATTTGGTATCCCTTATTTGAGATTGAAGTGGGTTTTATGAAGGCGTTTACTTATTTCATCATCGAGACTTCCTTCTACTTTCTACCTCTTTTCTTAAAACCCCTCTATCGATTGATGACTTGCTTGAACGTATATAATTATGATTGAGACTTGTATTATCTAGTTTCCAGTAGTTAGGGTGGTTGGTTGAAGACATGGTTAACTATCACTTAAAGAAGTTACGTTGTAGTACTCAATGTCACACGCAGATGCCGATCTGGATAATTTCAAGAGGTGTTGTACTTCTTATACTTTTGATGTTGGATATAGGGTACTTAGAGATTTAATCTTGCACCGTTCTTCATTCAACAACCGTGCAAGCTTAAGTAACAAATTTAGGGAATTTCACTTCGTTTTCAAGTTTGGTATATCGAGTTTACTTCACCATGTGGTCACAGCAATAGCCGACAAAATATGAGGTTGGTAAGTTAGCCAGAGAGTCTAAAGGTTGAGATGTGATCATCAATTCTCACTGGATATTTGAAGCTACAGAACGTCAATGGTGCTTCAAAGTTTAAAGCAAAATCTTTCAAAGTTCTTCAATGTCTTTCATAACTTTTCAAGATTGTTGCTTATGACAAGAACTTCTCGAGTATATGGTCGTACACGTCAATGATGCTTTTGAGAGTTTGAAACCATCATGGGGGGAAACGTGTACTTTGATGTAATTAGGTCAACTTCCAAGGGGAAGTAGTGAATACTACTTTACTTAGTATGGTTTGTGTGAAGTATTCTACATTCGTGAGAAGAATTGTTGTTGATCTCTTGCATGTCCCCCCGAACGGATATTCACCAAAACCAAATGTCATGATAAAGTATAAAAGCAGTATTAGTTGGTGTGGTTGGCTGATTCTTTTACAAAATTCTGCTTTGCACTTTAAATGTCAATGTTAGAAGATCTTCTGAGCTACATCAAAGTTTTAGAATCTGCTCAAGATACGGATGTTGGTTTATAGGGAAGCTAATTCGAAAACTTTGCTAAAAAGGAGTCGATGAAGAAAGCTTTTAAGACATGCTGCATGAATTGGGGGGAAGTTAATCCAACTCATGCATACTATAATGGTTCCAGAACAAGTAAAGACATAGAAGAGCCAAGCTGAAGTATAAGTATCAAGACCAGAAGACAAAGACGTCATCTTCAGCATTGTAAGCACTTTGGAAGACTTTATTTTGTTGTATCTATAATTGTTAGGAACATTGTAAGTAATTCTGTATGTCCACATATTAGGGGAAGATTGTTAACCTTAAAATATGTCGACTTATACGGAATTACATAGTTTACTATAGGTGTGACACATAAGGACTAATAATGTCTAGATATGATAGTTAGAAGTGTCAAGGCCTATAATTACCCCTCCTATACTTCCATAGGAGGGTGAGGATAATCATTTGTTTCTCATAAGTGTGTGTGTGTGTGTTTTCTCCTCTTTCTCTTTAGAAACACACACACTCTTTCCTTTCTCTCTATAATCTAGTAAATGGAAACTTATTACTTTTATCCTCCCCGACCTCTGGATCGTGTTATGGTTATAAATCTTTATGGTTAACACTTATTTCCTAGTTTCATGACGTATAGACCATTTTTCCTAATCCGATTACATATGACCTTTTTGTCATTAGTTATTTCACTACCATCTTCCGTAAACAAAACTCTACACTTATTATTACAAATTTGAACGACACTAAATAAATTAAAAGCTAAGTTGTCTACGTATTCTCGTTTGAAATAGTAAAAGATTCATTAGAAACCGTACCTTTGTCAATGATTTTCCCTTTTAAATAACTTCCAAAAACAACGTCACCTTTGTCGCATGCTTTGTATGTTAAGACGAGACTTTTGTTTCCCGTCATATGTTTGGAACAACCACAATCTTTAATCCATTCGCCCGGCTCCAACCCAATTCTCAAGCATACCTAATTGAACAACTACAAACTCAAGCATTTGGTCCTAAATATCTCATGGGTCTATAAGTGTTAGTGTTGTACATCCCTTGCATTTGTTGCATTTGATTGGCATATTGAAATGGAATACAATTTCTCATATGCATGTACCCTTGTGTTTGATAATTATTCCAATTCATGGGATAATAGTTTGGGTAATTAGGTCCACTAGAATTTCTTCTAGGTTGAGGAGTTTTAGACCTAGGATGAAAAGAGTTTGTTCTTCTAAATGGAGGTGTTTTGGACCTAGACTCGTTTTTGACAAAACCTAAACCATTTTTAAAAGATGATTTAAGAGGTTGTCTTTTTTATTTTCAATGTCCTTATGTATTAGTTTCTTCCTAACAATAACAAAATCCGATCCAGAATATGTGGGTACATTAGAAAAATGTTTTGTCCCATTTTGGCAGTTTGACGGATCGATGGATTCTAGGATGGTGGATCCGTCATCCCTTTGGGGAGCACCGTGGCCTGCCAAAAATTTTTGGTCTTGACAAATTTTACTTGTTTTATACCGCTCATTGATGCTTCATTTTTATTAAATTCTATACCTCCTTTACTACCAGGTGACCTTTGAGCATTTCACATATCATTTAGTAAATTAGTGCTTCGTTTAAATTTAACAATTCTAGACGCATCATTAACTAGTTTAGCTTGAGACTTTTCGAGCTTATCATTTATAAACGAAGCTCTTGACACGCTCATATCCAATGTCTATAGCTTTGTTTTTCTCAAGTCTTTTAGTTTTCTCTTTTAATTCAAGAATTATGTTTTCTAAAAGTCTCTTTTAGTTTTTAAATTCATGTTCTCGTTAATAATTTTTAGACTAATTTCACATATATTACTATACTCAATTTGCATAGCATCATCATCTAATGAAGAGACATTATCCCTAAATAAGAAGAGTGAATATTTACCTTATTTGACGATTGAGCCATGATACAAGTTTCCTTGTTAATCTTTTCCTCGTCTTCATTATCGCTATCACTACAAGAACCCCCGGCAAACGCCTTTTGGTGTTTGTTCTGTAAAGGCCTTGGACACTCGCCAATGAAATTATTCGGATCACCGCATATAAAAAGTTTGCGGTCACTCTTGCCTTTTTTACATACCTTTTCCGGAATGATTTCTTTTCATCACGTGGTTGTCTAATTATTTTTACATACCTTTTTCATAATGATTTCTTTTCATCACGTGGTTGAAAAACAAGATGATGATCTTAAAAAGAAACTTGCTAAAAATAATGATCATCATCTTGTTTTTCAAAAAGAACTACCTCAAGAGCTTGAGTAGTCGCCTAATAACGCTCAAATTGAGTATTTTTTAGGAGCGTTATCATGGCTTTTGTACATGTTATTTGGCTATTTATATATATTTTTTGTTACTTAATTGTATCAAAATGTGTTTTCAAGTTTATTTGTAGCCAAGTACAAGAAAAGAGAAGAAAAGAACGAAGAAA
>BQNB010039545.1:0-47993 GCA_026074375.1 Tanacetum coccineum
ACCTCAAAGAGGTTAAAAGAATCTTTAAATACCTAAAGGGTATCCAAAGGATTCTGGCTTTGAACTACCAACATTTTCAGACGCTGATCATGCCGGATGCCTTGATACTCAAAAAAGCACTTCTTGAGGAATACAGTTCCTTGGTGATAAGCTCGTAAGTTAGATGTCAAAGAAACAAAACTACACTACAATGTCTTCAGCAGAGGCAGAGTACGTGGCGTTATCTGCAAGTTGTGCTCAAGTAATGTGGATGAGGACACAACTTCAAGATTATGGCTTCAACTACAACAAAATATTGTTGTATTACGACTCTCAGTCAGCCATAGCAATATCATGCAACCCCGTGCAGCACTCCCATACCAAGCACATCCATACTCGGTATCACTTCATAAAGGAACAGGTTGAAAATGGTATAATTGAATTGTACTTTGTCAGAACTGAATACCAATTGGCTGACATGTTTACTAAAGCCCTTCCCGAAGAAAGGTTTCAGTATCTCGTCAGACGCATTGGTATGAGATGTTTGACTCCAGCAGAACTGGAGGTTCTGACAAAAGAATCTGCTTGATACTTCATCAAACATCAACATGTACATATTTTTGAAAAAAGAAAAATACAAAAATATAAAATTTCAAAAAGAAAAATACAAAAATATAAAATTTCAAAAAGAAAATACAAAATCAAAAAATCAGAAAATGTTTCAAAAAATATTCTTCTCGACATGTCTCTTGGAATCGATAACATTTACGTACCTAGAAATGTTGATTAATATCGACACTGCGGTAAATGGAAGTCGAACAGGATTTGCAAATAGTTTCAAAACATGTCATTTCTAATTTTCTAAATGGCTTATGTGCAAATATCAGTACATAACCCGGACTTCAAATAAAGGAAAGTTTATCTATAAAGATAACTTATCCTAACAACGAGAAACTCAACTTTTCTCGGTCTTGACTGTTTCTTTACAAGAAATTCAAAGTTTAAGCTCAGAAAAAAGATAGTGTAAGCCCATAAGTGCGCTTACCCTTAGAGTTGGAAGAGAAGTCTTCTAACATGATGTTTTTCAAAAAGTTGAACACAATTTTTCAAGAATTTCTCACTGACAATTCATAATCTTTCAAAATTGTGTGTTCAACACTCCATCTTTCAAGGGGGAGTTTTTCGAAAAACAAAGTTTTAAGAGTTTGTGATACTCTCTCACGACCCATCTAGTAATCAAAACCAGTTCCCAAAATTCTCTTAATAACAACAATGAAAATGATGAACAAATCAATAGAATGATCGTTATAAGATGAACTAAGTGTTCAACTCAAATTTTATATCGATTTTACAACTTTGTACCATAGTTTTTGGTGTCCAAACATATTTAACTGAGGGGAGCAAGATGACACAGTTCCAAATAATTCAAGTAAGCTTCAACGTTTTTTCCCATGTCTTTCCAAGACAAATTTTCATCAACAGTATTTCAAAATCAAAGTGACTTAGAATTTAAAATAAGGGGAGAAATGTAATTAAAATGTGATCTAAAGACTCAAAGTGCTATTCGAAAAAGGTTTTATGGTTACGATCTCATACCCTACAACATCTTATTTCACGACGATTCTGAAGTCATAAGGTGGTAAGGTTAGGAATTTGTCCTATGATCCAACCAGAACCGGAGGGATCTACCCAAGGACACTCCATAGTTAGAAATAACAGTCCTTAGGTATGATTGGAGATGAATGTGTATAAGGGAAGAATGCCGACTAAGATTGAGCTAACACTGGAACAATCACAACAAGGTGTTAGTAATGACGTCTTGGTAAGCATTGAAGGGGTTGAAGAATTAAAAAGAAATGTATGGATAAAGGGTCTAAAGAAAGAAGCCCTCCACACAACTTAGGCAGAAATCGGGTCAATACATATGCTGTCAGAATCACAATGTTGATTGCTGACATTGAAGACGACATCATGGACCCAGTGATGCAATGCACAACCCTTCCCAGCCATTCGGGTTTCTCTCAAAAGAAACTTGTCTCATTTGTCACGGAGATACACACGACTTCTATTGACTTTCTCATTCCGAGTTAGTTAATATTGAATAGGTGGCAGTCTGCTCCAGCCTCCGATTACTAAAACCAAAACGCACTAATCGAGGTACTAGAGCAAGAGATCATTCAAATAAATCTCATTAGACACATTACATGACAAACCTTGTTGAACATCATTAAATTCACAAGCTACTTAACAAAGTCCTACGCATTATCCTTGTGATTACACCATAGCATTCAAGTGATACTCTTTAGTATTCACATGACGAATGGAGAATCCCTTCCAGGTGTCATCATCAAACACACTGCGCAGGTGACTTGCGAGATTCTATTGAATCGAACTTTTCAACGGGAAAGATACATGGTGCGATTCATATGTGAATCCAAACTTGTTCCATTTAAATGAATTGACGACTCAATCAGAAAGATAATAACTATCTGATTCACTCTTACCTTGTTGTCTGCTTTGAGACGTGTCCGGTAATTGAAGTAACAAGCAAGCATGGTAAAATCTAATACATATGTGTAGAAGATGCCTACCTTTGAGGCTGGAACCCTGTCAAGTGAGACTCTTTGAAACTAACCTAAACACAGGTACAGTATAAATACTGTAAAACCTGTCCTACGGAACCTAGGTTAATCTAGACCACAGTCCGATCGAATGACAAAGCCAATACTCGTCCACCCACTTTATGGCTAACGGTTTTAATTTCAAATACATAAAAAATGGAAATTAGAGATGTATTGCCTCATTCCAGCTGGAGTCGAATTCAAGTTACCACAGCTCATGCTCAAACAACAAAGACATACTATAAGCATCAAGATTCAAGAATCATGAAAGCTCAAGAATTAAAGACAAAGACTTCCGCACAAACTCTGATATACAAGATCTTCCTTCAAGATATCAAGTCTATCAAGGGAGATTGTTAGCAAGCTTTCAAGATGATGCAAAGTATGAGCATGTTGGTCAAGACATGATCGCAAGATGGCAAAGACGATAAAGACAAACAAGGAAAAGATTTAAAGATCTCGAAATCAAAGACAAAGTCAAAAGACAATGACAAAGGCTCAAGATCAAAGATCACAAAGCATGAAGGAACAAGCCTAACAACGATTTCAAGACCAAGACCCAAGATCTTAAGCGACAAGAAAGCAATCCTCATTGATCTTCATGCAAGGAGTGTCACAATGAAACTCACTCGTGGGAGGAATTGTTAGACCCAAAATATTGAGTCTAACAAGGAAGTTCGTACATGATTTATATTAGGTCTCGGTCACTAAATAATATACGTTGTAATAGGCTACACGGGTAAACGGGCTCTTAAATGTAATCTAAACCGGTCAGCTGTGTATACGGCGAAAGCCAATTAATCCCGAGCCCGCCCGTAGAACTACCAATCATGAAACCGCTCTTGGTTATTAAGTAAAAATAACCCTCCTCTCCAAGTATGGGTGAGGGGGTTGGTTCTTGTTAATTCTCATTTTTGTAATTTTGCAAGTAATCATCCATCTTTTTCTTCTCTCTACCTTTCTCTCTCTAACTTCTCTCTACAATTCTTCCATATCTTCTCATCTTATTTTCTTGTTTCAATAATGAAGTGAAAATGATTATATTGGTGACGACAACAAACCTATTGAAAACCGCAACATTCACGAAGGTCGTGTTGTTGATCAAGCTTACTACAAATCCAACAACATCGAGCGTCTCTTTACTAACATTCGTTTCAATTGTCTTTTTCAAATCAACGAACCGATTGTCCCAATATTTACTCTAGACTTCTATAGCCAAGTCACGGTACAAACCGATGAATATGGTTACCTTGTTATCTCCTTTATGATTCAACATGAATTCATAACTCTTACTCACTCTCAATTGTCAAATTCATCAAATTCCATACAATGGTCAAGCCTTATTACAAACGAATGGATCTTGCATCTCTTGAGTAAATTCTCAATAACCGAGGGACCAAATTGCACCGATCCCTGACTCCAGACAGACATTCGCGACTTTTTGAATTGAACGTGTCATGTAGACCGTGACCATTAAAAGTCAAAATGTCTCTCTCAATCCAAATCAAATCTCACCAAAGGAATTAAGCACCGACATGACGCAATGGGAAGAGCTCATTAAGAGAAAATGTGTTCGTACTAGGAGGTAAATCGTGACCAAACTTCCCGATTGTCTTGCTCACATGTTGTATTGTGTTGTTGCCGAAGAACAATACAATCTTGCTTATTTTTATTTTAATGTTTTTCGTCAAAAAAATCCAATGTGCTAGATATACTCCAACCGCTAATCTTCCGTATGGCATGTTTCTTACTCGTCTTTATCGACACGTCATGGAAACATATCCTCATCTTGACAATGGCATTTATGACATTGTTGATCGAGTCATGCGTCCTCTTTCCCTAAAACAAACTCGACGACCTCGAAGTGATCGTGGCAAGGCACGTCATTCCGTATCTTCTTCATCTTCTCATCATCAAGGCACGTCATCTCATCAACACGATGATGATGATGATGATAATGTCCAAACTTCTCGTGCAAGTACTCCATCTCCTACCACCTACCTTAACTCTCTTGATCCTCTCAACTACCAAAACTACCAAATGCCTTCCGCTTCTGAACAAACCGATGAAACTCTCTTTGAACGACAAACCGTCTTGCTCAACCAAACGCAACAAATGCATAAGGAGATGCGCGGAGGTTTCAAATCATTTGGAAAGGCACTAAAAGGAGTGTTTAGCAAGAAGAAGAAATGAAGACATAGGATTGAAGTGAGCTAGATGGCTAAGTGTAGTTTAAGACAATTTTTAACCTCATTATGTGTATGTTATTAATAACTTGTATGGTGATCATCCGATGTATTCGGAAAGACTTATGTGTTAGTTATTTTTAGGTACTTGTTTTCAGAAGATGACTTAAACATTTTGTGTTTTAATTAATCAACTTAGTTTGCCACTTTTGGTTTCAAAATTTAATGTTGTTTTATTACATGTTATAAGATTTAAATATGCACATAAGAACTCAATAGGGCTTTGCTCAAATAAACCACCAAAACAGAAATACTCTCACAAAAAATTGAGAAAATCATGTTTTTCTGTGAAAAATGGAAGCCAACAGAGGGCGGCCCCCTTAATTCATAACGGGCGGCCCCCTTATCTTTAAGGGGACCGCCCCCTAATTAAGGGGACCGCCCTAGTGAATCACGGGTAAAACAGTATTTTTCCTGCTTTTTGACCCTCTTTTACCTAGTCTCAGCTATCTTTGCCCAGAATGCTCGAACACAATTTGGAACAACCTAAACTAGTTCAAATTCATTCCTTTTTCAATCCATTCTCTTCCCATAAATCCCTTCCAAATGATCATCACCAACACATCATCCACCAAATCATACACTAACCACTATCAACATCCATGGCATCCACTAGAGCTTCCATTTCCAAAGCCTCCAAGAGACCAAAAATCAACATCATTCCACCAAAACAATTGTTTGTGGATTTAACCCATGATGACACAAAAACTCCATCACCCACACTTCAACTATCATCACCTAGTGCTCCTAATGCACCCTCCAAAACACCATCAACCAAAGATACTTCCTCATCCTCAATTGACTACATACCCAAATCACCAACCTCATCAACATCACTTTCACCCAATGGTTACTTAAACCCACCAACATCTCCACCTCCAAGAGTTTCTCCACCACCTCCAACTCAAGAAAATGCATCAATGGACATCACTCTCACCCTTTCACCAATTACCCCACTTGATGTCCAATTTGATACTCCATCACCTTCACCACCTATTGTTGGTCATCCCATTCCTTGGAACCTTCTTGAGGCACATGGAGATTCATGCTTGTGTTGCATTCACAATCGTACTCTCATATTTGGATTGAGAGATGAACTTCAATATATGTTTTCATATATTGAACACATGCTCTCACAACCACCAACAACCATCATTCCACCACCTCCACCATCTTCACCAAACTAAACATACTCTATGTTTGTCTTCTCAAATAATTGTCCATCTACCATTTTGCAAGCAAGTCCTATGGAGCTTTACTAGTTTTAGGACTCTTTGTAGTTTAAAATTTTCATGTATGTTAGCATGTTATCTATTTTCCTTATGTATGCATGAGTGTGGTTCACACACTATTTTACTTCAATAGGATAATTATTGTTGGTTGCATTACTAGTATGCCATATTTTTCCCTCTTGCTACATGTTAGAAATATTTGTATTGTTCTAACTCAGTTTTTTAGCCAAGAAACCATAGCTCGATTCCTTGGTGCCCTCGAACGAGGGGGGCACACATCAAGGGGGAGCATTTATTCTATCGATTTAACTAGCAATTACCGAACCACAATAAATCCTCGTGTTGTGGTTTGATTGTTCTTACTCTTATCTCTTGTCTTACATTACTTTCTCATATCATTCTATTGATTGTTTAGATAAGTATATTGATCATATTGTGCAAGTGTTGAAATCACATAAAGTCAAATCTAAAAGTTTACAAACACTTTAACACCTTAAATTTAAAAAGCGGCAAACTATTCAACCCCCCTTCTAGTTTTCCACATAGTGTTAAGCAATAATGCTTTTACATGTTTCTGTAGTTCGTCATCAATTGTCTCTTTTCTTTCATGCTCCTTAGCCAATCATCCTTGATGCTTTTCAAGTGTACAGCCTTTTTCATGTCCGCCCCTGTCATGCACCATAGGGCGTACCGACCATACTCGATAAGTGGGTGATCGTGCAATATCATCAGCCTGTTAATTTCTACCCTCCGGTTTGTAAATCTATCAGCAAAGCGATGCATCAAGCTTAAAAATTGTTCTTCCAGACAAGCCTCTTCATCGAGAGCTTCTTGTATTGCTGTAAGGACAGTTAACCTAACGTCATTTGGGTTAGTATCCATGGTAGAAAATGAGAAAATGCAATTAACAATTTTTTGTGATTGATAAATTAGGTTGTGAGTAAGAGTCCCCAAGTTATGTGTCTATATATAAGCAAGGATTTTACTAAATTTGCAGTCATTAGTGATTCAATGTAAGAAAAAGCTGATGATTTGTCAGATATTGTCCTAAATCGTGTGAAATTTGAAGTGATAAATAGCATTGTAAGCTCAATTCCTCAAGTGCAAGAGAAGAATACTTCCATCATCAAGTGAAGAAGTATTACACCTTAGTGTGCATAGCAATCTTGTTGCATTCATATCACATATTTGTAAATCAATTGTATTATCTGTAAAGGTTGTGTTAGTAGCTAAGATCTTGACGACTATTGTAGTATAGTTAGATCGTGGTGATTTTAATAAGTAGTGTTAGATAGTTGTGATATAAGTAGTGTAGTGAAGTGAAGTCTTGAAGTTGTGAAGAAGTTGTGAAGTTGTGAAGAAGGTGTGAAGTTGTGAAAAAGTTGTGAAGTTGTGAAGAAGTGTGATATTGTGAAGAAGTTGTGAAGTTGTGAAGGAGTGAACAAGTCGTGAAAGTTGTGTTGGTGATAGATTAGTTTTAGCTAAGATTAGAACTCGTACATTTAGCTTTGTGTCGAAATCCGTGTAAGCCACTTGTGGTACGTTTTTCCTCCGCCATAAGGGAGCTTTGTTGTCATAGTGAAGAAAACTCTCGAGTTGAGTGCTCGGGGAGTGGAGTAGGGCGAAGAGGTGCTATTCGTTCGGAACACTATAAATCTTGCGTTGTGGTTTGTTGTTCTTACTCTTATCTCTTGTCTTACTTTATCATTTCATATACTTATATTGTTCATATTGTGCAAGCATTGAATTCACAAAAAGTCGAATCTAAGTTTTACAAACATACATAAACGTTAAATTAAAAAATGGTAAAACTATTCACCCCCCCTTCTAGTTTTCCACAGAGTATTTATTTACCTCGAAAGTTTCTACTTGTACTTCTGGTGGATGATAGTCTTTGTCCTCTATCCTTATTTCCTCACATTCTTCATTTTCGAACTCATAATTGTCCTACTCATAATATTTTTTATTATGCACTTTGTTTTAAATTTTCCCATATGTTATCGAGAATGTGTCCCTTCATCCCTATTCCAAGTCGTACTCATCAGCTATCCCCCCCGCTCCTTATCGATTTCTAAATTAAATTCCCACTTGTAATCATCAAAGCTCCTATGGGTTGGGTTATTTACAATAGCCGAGTCATCTTGGAAACAATCAATCAACCATAATTTTAATAATGCTTTTTTCACAGATTCACTAATGTCAGTATGCCCGACCTTAATTAATGTCCATTCCCTAAAGGTATAATCTCTAGGTCTTGGTTTGTTTGATTCTTGAGAAGAGGCTTCGGATGAGGGACTAATATCACACCATTCAGCGTATCGATTATCCCAAACTAAGGTACTGGTTTGGCTTTTTCCGCATTTCGCTAAGAGGAAATCAGGAAAGGATAGCCCTTTTCCTTTTATATTTCTTCTTTCATTATCGTAGTTGCAGTACCAAAACCTTAAATTCCCGATTTTAGATACCCCGCAGATTTCTACCCCACCATCACATATTTTTTTGCTAGGGTCACAAGATGGCCACATTTTGGTTTGTTCCTTGATATTCTATTTTATAGGTTACAGAATTGTGCTCTAGGAACATTCTCATCTGAATTAATTTTCTGTTTCTTAGGATCCTGATCATCAAAGTTAGGGGACCTATTATCCCAGTACTGACTCTTCGAATCGATTGATTAATACTCCTGGCCAGGGGATTAAGGTCTAACATGAAAAAGTTTATCACTAGGATTCGTATAATCATGGTCTTTCTCATCGTATCAAAGGCTTATTCTATCTTTATTAATTCCCAAAGATATTTTTCCAGCGAAGACATCTATATCCGCATGAATGGTAGCCAAAAATGGTCTCCCTAGAATTGTGGTTTCAGAAGGGGTGTTATCAAGGATTACGAAATCGGAAGGGAATAAGAATTTATCAATCTTAACCAGAACGTTTTCAACTATTCCCAAGTGTGCCCTTTTTTGACATAAAAAAAAATCCTGCCATTTCACAAAGCCTATTTGTTTTCTTAAGAATTGTAAGATGCAAGTGTTCAAATATACTCCTAGGCATTACATTAATACTAGCATCTAGGTCAGCCATGGCATAAAAATTAAAT
The DNA here is from genome assembly GCA_026074375.1 of Tanacetum coccineum. Lineage (NCBI taxonomy): Eukaryota > Viridiplantae > Streptophyta > Magnoliopsida > Asterales > Asteraceae > Tanacetum > Tanacetum coccineum. The sequence goes on from BQNB010039545.1 coordinate 9,178, forward strand.
TTACCGATTATGCAGGGAAGTGTGAAGCTTCCTGGATTTAATTCTTTAGGTGGCAGTTGGTGCTATAAAACTTCAGGAGTATTACTTTCAGGTCCCGATATGAAGGACACTCATGGATTTTTTGAAGCCTTAGTATGTTTCCTGATCAGAAGTAACTGTTTTAATTTGTTCTGAGGATGAATTAAGGATTTTATCAGAATGAATTTCCTTAGTCAATTGTTAGATCTGGGTTTCTAAATTTTTTAGCGAGGTGCTTTGGTTCCTAGTATTAATCTCAGCATCCTCTTGAAGCTTCTTAATCCACCCCTCCATTTCAGTACGTCTTTGTGCAGATTCCTCTTGGTGCTTAGCTAATAGTTCTTCTAAGCTTTGCCTCTTTTCGCTATATGGTGGACGGTTATCAATCTTAAGGTAGTATCCTGTTGGTCCTACACGAAATTTTCCCCCATTATTTCCGTTAAAAGGCGTTGTTCGTCAAAATTCTCCATATCTGACCTCTTCAACTTGTTTTACTTCCTCGTTGAAGGGACAATCCTTGTCGAGGTGAGGTCCTTCGCAAATTTGGCATCCAACCTGGATTGCATGAACGCTTTTCTTTAGCTTCTTCATGTCTCGTCCCAGGTTGTCCAACTTATTTACCAAAGCAGCTAGTCCATCCTTGCTACTACTGCTTCCGATATTCCTGCTTGTTGTTTCGTCATGCCATTTTTGAGAATGATCAGCCATGGTCTGCATTGCTGTTAGAGCTTGGGCCGGTCTCATCCCGGGGATAGGTCCCTGTAAATCAAGCAGTTGGCGGTTCATAGTGCTCAAACCCTGTAGTAAAAGATATTTACCTTTGATGATTATTGATGTCATTGGGTAGGGCACTTGTACAGCGGGTCCAATTATACCTCCCATGCCTGGTAATATAGATTCGTCTCCTTCATGCTTGAAGTTTGAATACTCAAGCTGCTTCGTGATCATGGAAGGTGGGCAATACCTTTGGATAAAGGCCTTTTTGAGGCGATCCTATGTATTGATAGTTCCTGGGGCAAGTCTGTCCACCCACCTTTTTGCGGATCCGGTAAGAGTAAAGGGAAAAACTCAGAGCATGACTGCGTTTTTAGAGACTCCAAGAATATTGAATAAGACAACGATGCTGAGGACCCGATCAATATGATCGTGAGCATCCTCGTCTTTGTTCCCGGAGAAAGTGGAGTCCAAGGAAACATTAAAAACTTACAATGGAGGGTTTTTAGATGATTAACACAAACCCTAGGTGGGTTTCTTGATCTTAGCCGATTACACCTTCAAACAATTAACCAAAACCTTAATTTTTCTTGCTCGAATCTTCCTTGTAATCACCTAGACTCGAACCATTGATGCTCCTACACCTTTAATTCCAATCAATCTCTTAAAAACTCAAGATTCTTGAAAATCAATATTTTTACAAATCCATGAATGGTGAAATTAGTTATGGGGATAGATTAAGGTTAACTTTAGGTATGATTTGGTGTTATAAGGAAGGGATTTTATTGAGTTTTGGTGATGATGATGGTGGTTTGTGTGTTCATTGTGTCGAACACAGTAGGGGGGAAGGAAAAGGAATTGATTTTTTTTTGTGTCGTGTGTGTGTTTTTAATTAAAGAAAGGAGTAGTGTAACACCCCCAAAAATGTGTCGCAGCGGAAATGTGTCCGGTTTGGTTACTTCAAAATACGTAGAAATACATACAAGAAATCTTGCCAGTTTAGACTCCAATGCACATCAAATAATCCAAGCATCTAATTTAACTGAGAAAAAAGTGTCAACATTAAAGTTGGTGAGTTTATAGATTTGTTTAAGTATAAATGCTGAACCAAAGTTCTGTCAAGTGTGTATGACCATTTAAAATCCTTAAATGTCCTTCCAACATGTATGTATGATTTTTAGAAAATCAAATAGTTGTAAAGTATGCATGACCCTCCAAGTGATTTACAGTTCATGAAGCTATGACGTAGACTTATATATATACCCATCACAGGTGTCCCCTCCAAGAACACCCGGGCATACTGTATTGTTATCATTTCAATCCGCTTAAGCTAATCCGTAATCATTTCAAAAGTAAAGTACGTATGTTTGTGACCAAAAATGAAGTCAAGTAATATATCCCATAACGAGCTATGTAAATGAGTATGTGAACCAATTTGTAATCAACCACGTAAATGCATTTGTAAACAAGCATGTTCTCACCCCAAAAATATATGTTAACAAGTAAAACGTGGGGCTATAAACTCACAATATCCTTTAAAAACAATCACATTGTTATAAGATAACCGAGTAAGTATAAGAGTTTGTAGACAAGCATGTATCCCCCTCGCGGGTTTATAAACATTCAAAAGATTGAAAAGCGAGGTTATGAAACTCACCTCGATGATGAAGAACGATTGACAGATAGGCATCTAATATGCACAACACGAACGGAAGACGAAGCAGCTCGAACAAGAAGTTGCAACTAATCTTAACGGTTAAGACCCACTAGCCTAGGATAATGAATTTGGGTTTCCCGATGAATGGTTACGTCAACGCGACACGTTGATAAAAGATTTAGATTTAAAGTTGTAATATCTTGGTGGTTGGTTAAATAAATAAATTGAAAATATACGCTAAGTGTGTAATATATATTCTTTATATATTACATATGAAAAATAACCCTTATATAATTCCTACCGTGAATTATATAACAAAGACAATCAATCCAAAGATTAATGTAAAGTATAATATCCCTTGCAGGTATTATATAATAAGTGTGAATAATTAATTAAACCAATTAGTTTGACAACCATTTAATTAATGAAAAGGCTTTGTACAAAGGTTGACACATGTCTTAACGTTATGAATTAATCAAACCATGTTTGTAACAGTTTATAACCATTATAAAATATAAATTAATATTTTATAAATCATGTTTCGTTTCATCGACGGGTCGTGTCTAAATAGTTATCTCATTGTAAAAATATAGTTTTCGTCCGTTGTCAGGTTATGATGTAGTTATATTTTGATATATCTTTAAAATATAACATAGTCCTTTTATCGGTTTCTAAAATGATAGCAGTTTTAGTGAACCATTAATAAATATAGAAATTTATATAAAATTTCTTCATGACTTTCCCGTTTATATAACGTTTTCCGTTTTCGCAAAACTCTACGTTTTCCCTTAATCAATATATGTTGCAATCATTCGTTTTTCAATATTTCAAATGCCCGCGCTTTCTAGATATAATATATATGTTATTATATTTCAACTTAACAAAATAATATATATAATATTTATTTAACCATTTTAAACCACCACTAGGTATTAAACTTTTATATTTATAAAAGTTTTCACTATATATTTATTGATCTTACAATGTATTTATTTACCGATTTGTGTTAACCCAAACGCGCCCTTATTGGTTTTCTGCTCACCCAAACATAACCCTTATGTTGTTAAACCCACAACCAAACGCGGCCCTACCCGTTTATAACCAAAACCAAACGCACCCTACTCGTGCCAAACCCAAACCAAACACCCCCGTTTGGCTGCCATAATACCAAACGGACCCTAATTTGCTACAAACCAAACGGACCCCGCTGTGGTGAAACCCACAGCCAACAAACACCCCTTAGGGCGGTGGCTGTCACCCCGAAAACAAACACCCCTGCTGTTAATAAACCCAACGCACCCTATCTAGTGGTTTAACCAGACCCAGGTCGTTCTTCCCGACGAGGCGTGAATGGAAAATCGAGTCGAGGTTTAGGGATCTTGCTTGAATGATCAAAGATTTGATTATTTTATCTATTTTACAATTAAAATGCAAAAACGAATAAATTAAACCTAAAAACGTAAGCTAGAAAGGATTTAAACTCAAAACCGATAACGAAATCGTAAAAACGCGAGTTTTTAAAAAAAACTAAATTATCTAAAATTAAACCCTAAGGTGATTTTTTTGGTTTTTCTAACCAATTTAAAAGAAAAATGAAAGAAAATTCTAAAACGGGGGCTTAAAGTGATAAAAGTAAAAATAAAAACGGAGAACCGGGCCCGAGACCGTTCTATAAAAACTCAATTTTGCAAAAATGACCCTTCGAAAGTTTTCTTTTTTTCTAAGTGAAATATCGATACAATAATTTTCTAAAAAGAAAAATATTTTTTTTTTGATTTTTATTTAATTTTAATGTTAAAAAACAGTTTTAAAAGAAAATAAATGTTTAAAAATAGCAAACTTAATTGGGATAAATTATGAAATAAATACATGGAAATTAGATAAAATGTGCTGGATCTATAAAAATAAGAGTTTTGGAAATTAGGCTTATTAAAAAGCCAGATTTAAGTGAAAAGGGGATAATATACAAAAAAGGGGCCAAAGTGTTTATTAACAAAGTCTATTGGGTTCTTAACGGAAAAAGACAAAGGCGCAGTGTTTTCAGTTTGTTAAAGTATGTGTGTGTTTAAAGGGAGGGTCGCAGGTTCGAGTCCTAGCCCCTCTCTTTTTTACTTGCTACAGTAAAACTTTTTTTATTTTTTTTTTTTTTACAAACTTATTAAACACATAAAGGTGAACATTTTTTAAAACTAAAACTATTTTTAAATCACAAGGAATAAGCTTAAAAATGCTAAAATGAAACAGACAGAATGCTTATAGAGCTTAAGGCACAAATGCTTATTTCTTTTTGGATTTTTAAGCACTTAAATCGAAGAAAAAGGTGGAATAAGCAAACATGAATCAAGACACAAGTATGTTAACCAGCTAGGGACAGGAATGAGCAAAAGAAAACAACAAAATAAGCCAGAAAAGTAGCACAAAAATGGGCAGTTATGAACTAAGCTAAGGGAATGCTTAAACTGCTAGGCTCTTAAAGGGAAATAAGCTAGGAAAAATGGAAAATAAGCAAAGGAAGTTTAGCAAAGGAAGTTTACTACCCTAACCTAATAAGCTAGTTTAAACACAAAATAAGCTAGGGAAGTCTGACTAATAAGCTCAAAATAAACAACTAAAAAGGCAGTTTACTCTATTTATCACTAAGGCAAGAAAGAAGCTAACTATGGCGACTTTTTAAGGCAAATTAAGCTAAAGGAGAGTGAAATAAGAAAAAACAAGGGGAACCTAAACCTATTAAGTTAACTAAACAAAGACAAGCCCAATAAAATTAAAAAGAAAGCAGAAATAAGCAAATAAGCTAGGGTGGCTAAACCTGCAGGCAAAAACAGTAGGGGGACACCACTTTGGGCTTGATTTTTAAGCCCTTTAGAGTGGGCTTTTGGTTTCTGGCTTATTAGGAGTTTTTATAGGCCTAGTTAGAGCTTCCTAGAAAACTAAATAAAATAAGTGTTGGAACAAATAAGCTCTAAAAAAGACAGTTGTTTAAAACAGCTTTGGTTGCACCAGGGAGCATTTTGGTTTTTTTATGGGCAATAAGCAGTCCTAGTAATTATGCTATCAAAATAAGCTTAAAATTAAAAAATGATTAAAAAACAGACTGGAGTGGGGCATTATGTAAGAGGCTTATGTCAACTGATTAGATGCTAAATCTAAATGTACTAACTGAAAATAGGATTTGAAAAAGGTTGTTTTTGACTTATGAAAGACACTAAACCAAACCTTGCCAAATTTTGAAAACACAAAGAAGACTAAAAAGAAATTTACACTACTAAATTTTGACAATAAAAAGACTCTAAAAATAGGATTTTAAGCTGGTTTTAAATGGCTCAATCCAAATGACAATTATAACTGTTTTGGTCCAACAGTTAATAAGGATCACTTAAAAAAAACTCAAAACTACTCAAAAACTTTAAAAGTTTAAAGACAACAGACCAAAAAAAAAACACTCAGATAGCTGCCAAGTGGCTAAAATGACTCCAATCCAAAGTGTTTTTTAAACAAAAAATGACCCGTTTTCACCTTTGACCCAAACACCCCCTTAAGGGTTTAGAAAACTTGGCAGACTTTAAAATGAGCTTACAAAAAGGCTTTTAAGAACTTAAAAAGCTTATAAATAAGCTTAACAAACATGTATTTAAAGACAAAAAGATTAAATGACAAGATATGTAGATGAAAACAGTAATTTGCAATAATTTTAAAAACAAGAATTTAAATGACAAGGAAAGTAAATGACTGAAATTTTAAAAGACAGTTAAATTAAAAAGACATATATTAAAATGGTACAAACTTTGTTACAAGCTTTTTCCTTGATACAAAAATTCAACACCCTAATCTAAGATACATAAGGATCTATTTATACTAAACTAGTCTTCCAGGCTTGTGTTTCTTCATAGACACAGATTTGTTGGTGTGCTTCTTGTGTGAGAGGGATAACAAAGTGATCTTGGCCATTTATTTTTCTTGGAGCCCAAACAAAGTCATCACAGCCTTCAATTTCATTAGCCAATGGGCATACAAGGGATTGCCAAGGTGTTTTTGGGTTCTTGTGAGGTGGGGTTGAGTGGTGGTGATGGGTTTGTCTGCTTGCTACAGTGTCACGTGGGGGGGGGGGGGGGATGATGAACAGTATTTGGGTTAAGTTTTGGCGGGTAAGATTTATAAAAGTTGGGGCAGGGTAAGGGTTTTAGGATTTGGCAAAAAGAGTCCCTGAGATTGTTTGTTTGTTTTGCAAAGTTAGTCCTTGTGGTGTTTTGTATTTTTGGATTTGGCAAAACAGCCCCTCAAGTTATATGTGTGTTTTGCAAAAATGGTCCTATTGGTGTATAACTTTAGGGGTTTGGCAGAAATGGCCCCTAAAGTTATATTATCCATAATTGCAACTTTAGTCCTTGTAGTTTTACAACTTGATGTCTTCTTGGCTTTGACTTTGACTTTGTCTTTTTCATGTTCTTCCATTCCGTGCTTGTTTTTGTCCGTTTTGGCTTGATTTTTCGTCCTTTTCTTGGATATTCGTTTCCTGCATAAGATAAGCGAAAACATAAACCAAATGCACCATTTACGGTTAAACTGCTCACCCAAACGCACCCTAATCTTGTAAACCCAAATCCAAACGCACTCCACGACTGCTACAAAACCAAACGCACCCGCTGCATTGGTAAACCAAACACACCCGCTGCGTTGGTAAACCAAACGCACCCTATTCGTTTGCATAACCAACCCTTATGGCTGTTTCAACAACCAAACGCTCCATTTCTCGCGAAATAATAAACCAAACGCCCCTGTTTCTGTTATGTGCTAAGCCAAACGCACCCTGTGGCGTTTCTGCCCAAACCAAACGAACCCTCGCTGGTTCGAAACCAGCCAAACGATCGCACCTTTGTGCGTGGCTGAGACAACCAAACGCACCCTTGTGCGTGGCCGACCAGCGGACCAAAACAAACACCCCCTTTCTGTTTTAAACTTAAAACCGAACCCGACGCATCCTTTGTGGCGCAAGAAAAACCAAACGAACACCCCTTGGTGGTGTTATAAACCCAACCCGAACCAAACCACCCTTCGCTCGTCTTTAATACCAAACGCACCCAACCCGGATGTTTTACAGCCAAACAGGCACCCCCTTGGTGCCACAAAACAAACCAAACGCAGCCTCTTGCTGCTGACCCGGACCCCAAACGCACCCTTATAAGTTGATAACCAAACCCACCCGCACCCTTTTCTTTATAACCCAAACCAACGCACCCTGGTTGGTTTTTCTGTCAAGCCAAACGCACCCTAATCGGTGCCGAAACAAACCACACGCGCCCTTAGCGGTGCTGCGGTGGTGGGGCTGGATGATGATGATGACGACGACTGTGACGGGGTGGAGGTGAGGGGAAGGTGGGGATGGCAGCGGCTGTGGGTGAGGAGGCCGGCTGTGGTGATGGGTTTTGGCGCGTGGAGGCGCGTGGCTTGGGGGATCGGATAGATCGGTTAACGAGGAGCACCTTTGGTTTCGGCCGGAAAAGTCACCGGAAAAAGGTGGCCGGATAATTGGGAGATAAGAGAGAGAGAGTTATATATGTATGTGTGTAAATTTTGAGATGGAAATGAAATATTGAAAAAGTTTTTATATTTATATTAAAACTTTTAAATCAAAGAGGCATGTGTTAATTTCTTGAGGGACTAAATGTGTAACTTGTTAAGAAACTTTTATAAAATATTGGTTCGGGACTCATTTGAGCGACTTATCGAATGATTCAAGTTACGAAACTTGCGCCATTGTTTTCCAAATCATTTTTCTGATAAAAATGAGTATTTATTTGATAATATTTCGTAAACATTTTTATAACATTTATAAAAATGTTCGTTATTTATTTGGTGAACCGGTTACGTCTCGTTCAAAAGTAAAAATAGAAATAAATTTTTAACCCGTATATTTGCGTTATCAACAAACGTTACTGAATAAAATGATGACTAATTTATTAAATATTTTCATTTAATAAAAAGTGTAAATTAATTATAATTTAATTATTTTCTCGTTTCTAAATCTTGCGAGGGCATTTCAGTCACCTTCTGACTGTTTTCGGGTCTCGGTCAAAACTAAAAAGTTGTCAGGAATGTCGTTTTACATCAAATTGCTTTAGAGTCCGAATAATGAAAACGTGCTTTAGCTGCTCGTTTTTGATAACTCAACCTAGGAATAACATATATCTCCTTTAAATATGTTCCGAAAAATTACCGGTTACGCGGTAATCGCTTTTATGTGAAAATGAAAGACCAAAAGTCAAAAAGTCAAGTCAAACCCTAAAAGTCAAAGGGTAAAATCGTCATTCAAAATTTTGAAAATTCTCGGATGTTACAGTACCTACCCCTTAAAGAAATCTCGTCCCGAGATTAAATTTGTGTTATCCGATTGTGTGACCAAGGAAAGACTTAAGGTTTAATAAACTCGTTCTAAACAAGACGCTGATAACTTTATTTAGCAAAATTCGATGTTTCTATACTTCTCAATCTACTAAAAATTTTGGCTAGGTTTGTCCAGGATATTTAATCCATCAATATGGGTGTCTCAAAATATATCATTACAGATCTTATGACTGATCTAACCGTGTTATAGGGAAAGTCTCATTATAGTGAAAACCTCAAGAAAAAGGTGTAGTCGCGTGAGTATGTTTGTATAAGTTTCTAAACGTCCGAGGACGGAGTCTCGTTTCTACTATCTGTAAGGTTCGATGATCCACATCAACGTAGCTTATGGATGTAAGTACCCAACTTACTTGGCAGTACTAGGATGTATCGCGACCTAAGTCTTCCTACTAGTGGCCCGAAATGAATAGTCCAACTATGTGTTTCGTCGATAGGTGTTTATCTCGTTTAAGGGGAGTTGCATTACCTATTGGATAAAGTTGTATCAGTTGGGACCGCTCCAGGACCCAACAACAGCAACCATAACGACAATAACTATGACAATGGTGATGGGAGGCAGAGGGTGAGGACCCTCCGAGAAACAATATCCCCAGAATAAAGTTTAATAAATGAGAGGAGCTCGCGAGAGAGCTTATGCGATAGACGGCGGATTATGGTACTCAGTCGTTAGTTTGATGAATCAACTCCATTAGCTCAAGTGTGTAACAAGTCTGTTAGTTCCACAAACAATTCGTGATCGCGAGGATTAGCAACGGCAAAAGTAATAACTTAAGAATGAGATACGATAGTTCCAAGCGAGACCTTTAGATCCTGCTGAGTGGCAAGACACGATTGTGTAAGAACACGATTGGTGCTTTTACTAGACCTTTATAACGAATTCCGGTGAATTACGAGTTCATGTTCTACATTTCGTCACACATCTGATACCATTAAGCCCACTCTTAATAATTCTTCATTTGCTAAAGAAGTTCCCAATTTATGTAAGGATAAATTATAAACTTATGTTCGGATTATAAGCTATTTATTAAAATGAAAGAGGCTCCCAATCCTTTAAATAAATAGATTATAATCATCCTACTTAATAAATCCTGAAGCAACACGCGTACCCACATAACATTACACAGTGAAGATGACATGACGATAGCATGTGCTCAAATGAATTATGGCGTCGTAGTGATTTAAAACTCTCTTTGCGGAAGCTAGGGGTCGGATCCTAAAAACTGACAGGCAAATCACATAGTGTTCAAAATCGTGAACGAGTCGACATAGCAATTATCGTATCAATCCTCCTATTACAAGTCCCGCCCATACAAGACTTGTAATACTTGGATCCACACATAATTCCATGTAAACAGAACTGTGACGGGCTTTGTTAACATAACAATTATCATATCAATCCTCATATTACAAGTAATACTGCTGTTGCTAATCTCTTTACTAGCTTATTTTTAGCTCTTTTAATAAGAAGTTAGAACTTAGTATTAAGCACCTAATTAGTATTCTATTAGTTTAATAAAAATCATCTTTTAATTTTCATTCATAAGCTTTTAGTCTAGCTTATAAATGCCTGCAAAAGTGGTATTAGCATATATATCAACCCGACGTACCCTAATTGTTGCAAAACAAACACTCCTGCTGTGAGTGTTTTACCCAAACCCGACACACCCTAATGGAGGTGGTTCACGGCTGACCTACGACAAATGCACCCTTTTCAGGTGGTTTTACAACCAAACGCAGCCGTGGTTATAACCATGAAACCAAAAGCGGCCTTTGTGGTTGACCTGAGACCAAAACCCACGCACCCTTTTGGTGATTATATAAACCACACGCACCTTAGCAGTGGGGCTGTGGTGGTGGCGATGGTGCGTGGTGTTGGGGTTGGAGGCGATGGTGATGTTATGACGACGATGATGACAGGATGATGTTGGTGATGACGTTGATTGAGATGTGGCAGCGGAGTGGGGTTGCGGTGACATTTAAGGCGCGGTGGCAGGTGTAGAGAGGAAGAGGAGGCTGCGGAAGGAGATGTAGAAGTAGTGGGTTGATTAGATCGGCTCACCGTGTAGCAATTTTTGGATGTTCCCGTAAAAGTCCTCCGAAAAGTTTTTCGACGGCGGCAGCGATGGTAGCCTGGCGGGCGCTGGTGGCTTCCTGTGAATATATAGGGAGAAGAGACAAGTGAATTGAGTGTGTGTTTATAAGAGATTGGAAATGTCTAATTTATTGTAGGGATTTTGATACAACTACACTTAGAGATTTGATCGATTCTGATGGTAAACTTATTCTTGAAGATCCACAACCGGGTGTGCCTAGATTTTGTATCCCTAGACCTCCGAGAGCATCTATGCAGGACTTATATGATAGGATGGGTCATATGGAGATACGTCAGGATGTGATAGAGTGGATGGAGTATAGGCAATCATATCACTAGGATAGATATCATGGAGTATTTGAACATATGGCTGGGGTTTATAATGTTCTACTGCAGGGAGCCTACAACCCACCTAGTTACGCCTAACCACAGTACAACTAGTACTATCAGCAGTATCCACCTCCGCCACCACAGTACCAGCCACAGCATCAGCAGGATGATGACAAGTATCGAGATGACAAGAGTTGGTTACGTGACCGCATGTTGAGTCACGTGTGTTTCAAAAACAATTTAAAAACATTATTATTATTATCATTATGGGGTGTAAAATGCCTCTGTTGGCATTAAAAAAAATTATCGTACTCTATTATTATTAATCTATTAGGAATATTATTACTTCATATGTGCTATGCAATGTCTACATTCTTTAACAGGTAAAGACAAAAGACGAATTGGCGCGAAGAAAAGATTCAGAATATCAATCGCAATTGAAAAGTATATCTCACTTTTCCATTTTATCTTTTCTCTATAATATTTTCACATTGAGGACAATGCTCATATTAAGTATGGGGGGAGATAAACTGGAAATTTAAAAAAATAGTAATATATTTTTAAAAATAACATTTTATTGATCACATTCAAGCAATCTGACTCTGGATTGATAACATTACTAGCATATTTATACCACCCAGAAAAAATTATGAGGATTAGATTTTAAGGATTCGGGTATCCATTTTTGATACCTAAGATGATTTTATCTTTAGCTTTCTCGAGTTAAGGAGTGAGCAATTGCAAATATCTCACCCGTCGTTACGGCTGTGTATTTGTAGTTTTGTCGCCTTTTCTGGAGCATTGGTATCGATTTAAATTATATGAGTGTGCCGGTGATTTGTTAATTCTAGAACTTGTGCTTGAAATCTTTATGAGACCGCAGTAGGAACACGTTCGCGTGTTATAAACATTTACCAATTAAGAGGTGATAAAAATATAAATATAAGTAAACAATAAATTTTGTTTGAAAAGATTTTTAACTAAATTATCTGAAATTTTATCCGTTCAAATTAAGGAGCTCAAGTGTTGCTATTTTATGCAAAAGAAGTGTGCTGATCTTAAGTATGGGGGAAAGCAAGTTTCCCCAAATGAAAAATTGAAGTTATTAAAAAAAGGAGAGAGAAGAAGAAGGATGATATAAGTGAATAGTTGGTTAAATTACAGATAAAATGAATTATGATTTATTTATAAACCTTTCTCAACAAATAATAAATATTATCACTAAAATTTTTTACCTCTTTTGACGTTTATGTTTGGTGCTTACGCCATGTCGGTAAAGTTTAGTTTCTTGTATATGCCTATGGTAATTTAAACATTTCATGACTGCGCGTATAAGTGACTTCCGTTTACTATCTATTTTACCAAATTGAGCGAATCTTATCTATAAAAAATTCGTGAGTTGCTTTGTCGCGTTATCTTTACTTGTGATCATAAATTTGTTTTACCAAACGAAATTCTTTCGCTTTGATTGCTTGAGGGCAAGCAATAAGCTAAGTATAGGGGGATTTGATAATGCTCAAAATATACATAAATTATCCCTCGAAGATACACTAAATATATATTCGTTAACGCATGAAATATTACAAAATTTGTCTGTTTGTTGTGTAATATTCATTTCAAGACCAAAAGTGACAAAAAGGACTAACGATACAAAGAAATCCAGTTAAAATGCACTAACGATCGTTACAAGAAGGATCTAGAAGAAAAATTAAAGAGGAGTTAATGATTACAGCCAAAGTGCAGCGCACAAAATATTTTGTGCGGCGTACTTCTAAACGAATTGAATGCCATTTAATTAATCACCAAGGGCGGCGCACAATTTCTTGTGTGCGACGCACTTTCCTATCAGTTACTCCCTAATCATAAATGATTGCAATGATTGTGCAACCTTTCACTCCCGCAAATTATGCAACTGAAGACCCATCCTCAAGTATAAATAAAGTATGAATTTTAGAGGAAATCATCACTCAAATCATTCCATTCTCATCTTTCAATCATCAATCACAAGTTCAAGTAGCTTTAGTATTTCTAAGGAGGTTTTGAAGGTTAACCACCACCTTCATCACTTTCCTGGTAAAGAAGCAAGCAAACCCTTAGAAAGTTGGAGTTGCTAGTGTTATTATAGTAAATTGTTACATTGTTCTTGGAAGGCATTGTAAGGTTTGAACATATGCTCTTGAAATATTGGTAAAAACATGTTTCTATCTTTTGATAATATGAATGTTGAATTCACCATGATTGTTATATGTGTTGTTATTATGATTGTTGAGTAGATTAACATGTTTGGTTAGGAGCTACATGATTATTATGGATCAAACTTGACTTTTGAATGAGCTTTTGATATGAATAATATAAGCTTGATATTTTTGAACTTGGACTATTTAATCTTCGTTTGATCGCCATTTATTCCGGATATAGCTCGAAAGACTCCGGTTAAGTGATTGATTTCCAAGTTGTTTGTCTATGACAACTAGACCTTAGCCTTGTGAGGATTGGCTAAGTAAACGAACATTAAACCAAGTACAAAAGGGTTTAATGCTAAACCATATGTCTAACGAACTTGGCTTAGCAAACTTATACTCCTCATTATCAAACACGAATTATGCTTAATGCATTTTTCATAATAAAAGATAAAGGACGACAGGGTTTTTCATTATGAATAATAGATAATATTTCTAAGTAATTAAACATTCTTAAATCGATTATAATTTCATTCGTGAATAATTCATCTACTCAAGTTTGTCCATAATGTTTCTTGTTTCTTAACCAAACATGTCCTTTATTTCTTGAATCAAATCATTATCTTTAGATTCGTGACAGTCTATAAGATAAGTACCATTTCGTAATTTTATTGACTATTTTTAGAATACCCAATCCCGTAGAACGACCTGGTATTGCCTAAAAATTATACTATATACGTAGGTTATACATTTACCCATGTATTTCCTTATAATAAATTGGTACCATCAGTCATTATAAATTTAAAGCTTTTGAAACACATCACCATCAAACCTCCAATGATTATTAAATACAAGATTGATAAAGATGGAAGGATGGGATACTTCAAATTGATAAGAGCTGATGGAAGCTCAAAAAGATATTCATCAATGATTAAGATGCTTCAGGATATTGATAGAGAAGATTTGGAGACCCTATGGAAGTTAGTTAAAGCTAAACATGGGAATACAAGGCTAGAAGAGGATTATGAAAGAGTGTTATGAGGTGATCTGAAAGTAATGTTTGATCCTGACATAAAAAGTGAAATATGGAGAAATCTACAAGGTTATAAAGTGACTATTTGGAAGTTGTTTGATACCTGTGGAGTGCACTTTGTGAGGTTTAAAAATCTACATAGTTTTATGTTGGTTGAGAAAAGATATCCCCTTACACCAATAACAATCACAAACATGCTGAACAAAAAGCTTCAAACTGACCATTGGAATGAGATGTGTTATCAACTACTCAAGCTCATGACAAAGCAGGAAAAGGGTTAATGAAGTGTTTGAATACATCCTCCTGGTGATGGTAAAGACTTTTAATGAAACTTGACGATTCAGAAGATAAACATCAAGTTTAGGGGAGGATTGTTGGGATTTAAAGACATCAAGATATTCTTAGAATTACTGCTGCTCAGGTATATATTAGTGATGTCAACCATAATGTAACACCCTCATTTTGAAAAATATAGCAGCAGAAGCTAATCTGGGGTATTATTTCATAGTATAATAGTCATAATCATATAAAACGACTCAAAAGAGACATTTTTGGAAAATTTAGTTATCATTCATTATTTCATTAGAGTTTTTACAAATGAAGGTCCCAAAATCTACATGATAACATAAAGTTTGAATGATAACGGTTTAGCCATCTTCATGTCTGTGCCACTCCGTGCCATAAGATGCTCAGTTACCTAAGATAAACATACTAAAAAGGTCAACAGAAAGGTTGAGTGAAATTCATAGGTTTATGGTAAACAGTTTGAATACAAGTCATCATAACAGTGGGTTACGTTGTTATACACCCATAAGTGTAATAATTGCAATGAGTACAATTATTATAGAAAACAGTATTATTGCCCTAAGCTCATGATATCAATACGTTAACATGGAAATCACCGTAGTGACATTGGTTGAGGAACAAATGTCCTCGTGGAAAGGTAACTTGCCAAAGTTACCCATTATAATCAAATATAGTGCTATTGGTACCAGAAAGTATAGGTACACCAACGGGAGTCGTCACACCCCGATAGATCTATCCACAATATTCGCGTTCACTCGCAAGTGACTAATGGTTCATGATTAAGAAATATTGGCAGTAAAGGTGACTTAGGCAATAATATATCTGGCATACAGTTGGAAAAACACTTGCATTCATGGTTTAAGCATGTATCCCCCTCGCGGGTTTATAAAGTATTTAAAAGATTTAAAATGCGAGGCTATGAACTCACCTTAACAGGGAAATCTGATTGATGGCAAAAGTATATCAAGTGAAAGTAACGGCCTTGTCACGCAACCTGGGGTAATATGTCAAGTCTTAGTGTGATGGTTTATGTTTCAAAACTTCATAAAGTTTAACGTATCACTTTGATTTATTAACTTATGGAAATATTGTATCACTGTTCGGGCTATCATAATCTAGAGGCCATGTAGTATCGTTTGAGGAGTCAGGGCACTTTAAATCGTAAACCCAGCAAACTCGTCAAAACAAATACTCAAATGGAACCCCTCACATGAAATTCCCTAGTAACGTGATACGATAAGATTTTAAGTTTCTTCAAAAGTTAGTCGATGATAAATTACGTTAAATATATAACGTAATTGTTTTATAATGCGTCGATCGATGATTAATAACGATAAATGTATCGGGTTTTAATAAAATCGAGTCTTATAATATTAATATATATTTTTATAATTTATATAAAAATATTATATTTTATATTTTTAAGTTTGCAAAAATGGCAATATATACCCTTGATTTATAAACTTTTACAAGTTTAGTCCTTTATATATATATATATATATATATATATATATATATATATATATATATATATATATATATATATATATTAAACCTTTAACTTTGAAACTTGGCAAGATAGGTCCTTATAGTTATAACTTTAGAATAATGACATTTTAAGCCCCTTTAGTTATAAATTTCAAAAAGTTACAATATATACCCCTATGCATGAAAATATTTGCAAATTAAGTCCAAAAAGCCATGCAAGCTTATTTTAGGGTTCCAAATGATATTTGTAGGTTATAGCTTATTATAATAAGCTAAATTAAGATGTTCTTAACGTAACATAAGTTTAGAAAAAGGAGAAAAAGGGAATTGTTAGCTAGAAAATTAAAACGGGTCATTTTTAGGGTTTTAATCAAAAACACATGGGTTTCAAGGCTTCAAAGTATATATAATTTAAACCTTTAACATTGAAACTTGGCAAGATATGTCCTTATAGTTATAACTTTAGAATAATGACATTTTTAGCCCCTTTAGTTATAAATTTCAGAAAGTTACGATATATACCCCTAGCATGGAATATATTTGCAAAACAAGTCCAAAAAGCCATGCAAGCTTATTATAGGGTTCCAAATGATATTTGCAGGTAATAGCTTATTAGAATAAGCTAAAATAATATGTTCTAACATAACAAAAGTTTAGAAAAATGATTCGTTAGTTAGAAAATCAAAACGAGTCGTTTTAAGGTTTTAATAAAAAACGCATGGGTTTGAGGATTCAAGGCTTCAAACAAGAGTTTATATAATATCTAATAGACCTTATGATATTTATAACACAGATTATGAGGTTACTGAACAAGATTTTGAGCTTACGTGAGCTAAAATGGGTCGAATGAGGGTTTTTGGGTTCATACGCCTAGTAACGACTTCAAGAGCTTCTTTTTGTTGGTTCTTGGCTTCAATTCTGATCTTAGGGACTTCACTTGACCTTCCTTGATCCTCCTTAGAACTCCATTTGTGTTTGTGATAGATTTTGAGGTTGTTTGAATGGTTTACATGTTTCGGCTATATATAGGGGTTAAATGACCCTTAGTGCCCAAGTTAACTTGGTGTAAGGATCAAGGTGCTAAAGTAGTGACTAATGAAGATTATAAGGTGAGTATGGAAGGCTAGAAAAATAGCTAAGCAAGGTGGAAGGAGTTGGAGGGGTTTGGCTAGAAAAGAAGTGACAAGGAGGTAATTTTGCAACTTGGTGGCCAAGGTGGCGATGGAGGTGCTTGTAAGGTGCTTGGGTGGCTGCTTGGTGACATGGTGGTGAAGTCATAGAGGTGCTAGGATGCTAGGTTGGTTTAAAATGGGTCAAAATGAAATAAAAGGGGTGTCAGATTGTTTAGGGTTTCAGCTTAGGATTTAAGGTTTTAATTCATGGATTAGTGTTAGGATTAGGGTTTAGAATTAAGGTTTAGGGCTTAGTTTTAAGGTTTAGGATTTAGTTTTAGGTTTAAAGTAAAATTAGGGTTTTAGGGTTTTGTTTAGGGTTTAGGGTTTTAGATTAGGGTTTAAGATGACTTAAGGTTTAGGTTTAGGGTTTAGAAGTCATGCATTAAGTGCTTGTACCTTGTGCTAAAGTGGTAGTAAGAAACCAAAGTGATTTAGGAGGTAAAATGACCTAGTTTGACTTTCTTACATTATTGACTTGTACATTGGGCTTAAATAAGTTGTACATTGACTTGGAGGGAAATTAAATTTCAAATGTTATGCATTGTACACTTTTACACATGCTTGAAGGCTTACACATTCATTTTGTATGTATACATTAGATATAATTAGGGTTTTGATATAAACGTTGACGTTTAATGCTTGTATTGATATAATGTTTTGAAATGTACGTTAAATGGATAATGTACTTGGTAAAAATGATATTAAGATATAGACTTGATATATTAGGATGTTTACATGATATAAACATAGATATAGATGGCATTGGAAGAGGTTGTGTGAGCTCGTTTACTTTAGGGATGCAAGTTACGTAGCATAATGAGATAAAGCAAAAATTTCCTTGTAAAAAGGTGGTATATATATAATAGATGGATATTACATTGATGAAAATTATGGGTTGTTATAGTCCCCTAACCTTAAAGAAATCTCGTCCGAAGATTTAGTTGAATGATAGAGTGATGTTTGTAAATAATCGAGTGAACAATTTACAAATTGAAAGAAGTCTAGAGACTTATTTGTATTATGGTAATAATGATAATGATTAAATGATCGAAAAAGAATTATTTATACAAACGGATTGAAAGAGAATTGTTTGTACGAATGCCATACACTTAAGCCTACTCATTTATAATTTGTCATTTACAAACAGAGGCGTCCCAATCCTTGTAACTGAGAATTTATAAATTTATAGTTTGGTGGTTTATAATTTCCTTATTCAAATGAAGAAGCGTCCTAATTCATTTCAATAAGATGATTATAAATCATCCTACTTAAGCATAAAACATGATATCAAAACGGTGTTAAGTAGAAGATGTTTCCTTGGTGGTATGATTTTCCAAAATCATGAGAAGAATAATGAGACATTAAATTGCACGATACTAATCCAGAAATCATACTTGGAGAATTTAGCATACAATTCCTCCTTTCTGATTAATTCCAAAATTATTCTTAGATGGTCTGCATGTTCTTCTTTGTTACGAGAGTAGATGAGAATATCATCGATGAACACTCTCACAAATTTATCCAAGTATGGTTTGCACACACGATTCATGAGATCCATAAATACAGCAGACGCGTTAGTTAAACCAAAAGGCATCACTTGAAATTTATAGTGTCCGTACCTTGTTTTGAAATCAGTCTTGGGAATATCTTCATTCCTTACTCTCAGTTGATGATAACCTGATCTTAAGTTGATTTTCGAGTAAACACTTGATCCTTGAAGTTGGTTGAATAAGTCATCAATCCTGGGCAATGGGTAACGATTCTTTACATTAAGTTTATTTAACTCCCGGTAATCGATACACATTCTGAAAGAACCGTCTTTCTTTTTAACAAATAAGACAGGAGCTCCCCAAGGAGAAGTACTTGGTTGGATAAAACCTCGGTCTGCTAACTCTTGAAGTTGGTTAGATAGTTCATGCATTTCTGAAGGAGCTAATCTATAGGGTGCTCAGGCTACTGGTGCCGCTCCTGGAATTAAATTGATTTGAAATTCTACTTGATGAACTGGGGGTAGGCCAGGTAGATCTTCAGGAAAAACTTCTGGGAATTCTCTGACTACTGGTATGTCTTCCAGTCGTTTTTCATCAGATTTATTCTCCATTACTTGAGCTATGAAAACTTGACATCCCTTAGATATATACCTTTCGGTTTTTATACTAGATATGAGGCTTAGTCGACTTTTACTTTGATCACCTTGGATAATTAAAGTTTTACCATCGATTGGGATGTGGACGACTATCTCGTCACAGATGATTCTAGCATGATACTTGGATAACCAATCCATACCGATGACAACGTCGAAACTATTTAGTTTAATCAGCATAAGATCAATTGCGAAAGGTTGGTTTAACAAGGTCATAGTTGTACCCTAAATAACAGTATTATGAAATAGCGAGGTATAACGGGATTATAATTGTATTATATCATGAACAACTTGCCTTCATACTTTACATAGTTAAAGTTTGACAAGTGTTGTTATTTATACCACACATCCCGTGGTTAGGTTCTAACAAAAACTATAATTTGAATCTAATCTAGTAGTCCGGGGGTCCTTTGTTTCTACAGTTCCTGGTCTGATGGCCCACTTTGTTACAAGTCAGACATTTGACAGTACAAGGTCCTGTGTGATGTAGAGTGCATCTCTTACACAAAGGATAGAGTATAACACCCTGTGTTTTCAAGTCATTGACGACGTCGAAAATCTACTATTTATTTTTAGTGTTGTACGCGTTTGCTTGTGATTTCATGAATTAAGTTTAAATCGCGTAAGTTAAAAATTAGCGTTCAATGTAAACGGGCATCAAACAATTAAATGTTTACATCAAGCAAGGGTTAAGTAATTATTTTGAGGATAATTATTAACTTTGTTCATTTTATTTTTATCGGATACGTAAAGTGTATACGTTTCGCGATAAATTGTGTTTATGCACTCCCGGAACCACCAAAACTTTTCTACGCTTCAACAAATACCCACATTTATACCCAATACATAAAATTTACTCAAAAACATCACATATATCTATATTAGGCCTGATATGATTCAAAATATACAAAGAAATATCAAAACTTAGTCAACTTGGTCTTTGTACTTCACTAGTTCATTAAACATACCCATACCTTGTTACTTTGACTCAAGACATGAACCCTTGAAACCCTCATCTTGCTCTTGGACTTCTATTGCTTACATTTTGACCAAGACCCCTCATATAATGCAAGTAACACAAGAGAGATAACACATACATGCATAAACACTTAGTAAAAACTCAAAAACTTCTTCCTTGTGCTCTCCTTAAACCCACGGCATCAAATCCCCTCCCAACCAAATCCATACCAAATTTTATACAACCTATACACACCTATACACATCATATCTAAGACATTCTAAAATGTTTCCAAGCATTGGTTAGCCATTTGCAAGTAATTACCAAGAAAAGAAAAGCTAGGGTTTCATTAGGAAAACTAGGGTTTCATATTATGCAAGCTTTGGATTTTAGTCTAAACAAGGGTTTAGATTGTGTTAGTCATCATCTTCATTCACCATAAGGTCATCTTAAACTCTTTATGTTCTTACAATTTTCATTATATGCATATGTAGTTCTATTATAGCTTGAATCACCATTTAGGATTTTTAACATGTAAAAAGGAGTTTTTACTTGTAATGACCATTTTTACACTTTCACATATCTCATGATGTTAATGACATCATGTTAAAATGGACACATAATGAATTCGGGGTCGAGTCAAGCTTGTGACTCGGTTAACAAAAACAAGGCGCTTCGTGGGTGGCAACCCATGCTTATCCAGTTTATCTTCTTTCTTTATGCTAATAAGTGTTTTGTGTTGTGAGGAGGCTCGCCTCTTCCATTACCCGTGTTTCGTGTTTGTGTTGTTAATTGTCCAGGATTGCCCGGATTGTGAAGAACTCTCGTGCTTGTATTTTTATCAAGAGTTTCACATCCTCAGCTTCATTTTGGGAATCCAATATCCAAATATAATCGACTAACTTTTTATCTTTTGGCACACTTAATAAACGGCCTTAGATTTACGTAGGTGTCCCTTTCAAAACATCGAGGGCGATGTTTAGTTCTAGTATGGGGGGATCTTCGATTTGATTTTGCCTGCAACCGTTGTTGTCACGTAATCCTGTTTTTACCACCAAATTTTTGCAAAAATACCAAAAAAATGAAAAAATAAAAAATTAATGAGAATAATTTTTGACTCGATCGGGCGTGTTGAGCCCTAGCTAGTTCCTAAATTGTAGGCTAAGCTTTCACGAGGTGAAGAACAAGAAGTGATAGAGTTAAATATAAGTTTATGTGCTGAGCAAGATTCTTCTAAAGCTTATATGAGTAACTTGTGGCTTTTTCTCGTTAGCTTTGAATCCACATAAAACCTTACGTGCTCATTTCAATTACAAACTAGTCAATCGATGTTCTTTAGAAAAAGCTTCAAATTTGTAACTTGATTCTTTTAAAAGAATTTTTATAAAAACTTTTTATAAAAATTATTAAAACAGCAAGTTTAGTATTTTTAACAGATTACACATATTTTTAGGATTCCAAAATGATAAGAAACGAAAATTTTCAATTAATAACGAATGAGTTATGAATTTCGCGAGTTTACGACAATTAATACTTTTATAAAACTATTTTTATAAAAGTTACTGTTCATGACAGAAACATTTATTTTTGTAAACCTCATAAATAAATAGAACTTTCAATTACGAGAACGTGCTCGAAAGAATCGCTAAAAACGGAGCTATAACGAATAAAATACGACGTTTACGGGTTTTACGATAACTAAAACTATAAAAATAACTTTATAACTGGTGTGAACAGTAAAAAGTACTGTTCATCAGAGGATCAAAAATATGAAAATGTCAAATTATGATAACTCGTCCTAATACGAAAGCGTGGGCATAAGAAACGTCAAAATCGGGCTTAAAACGCGAAAGTTACGCCAGTTTTACTACAACGGGAAATATAAACGTTTTAACTTATTAAACACAATTTTTCCAAAACAATTAGATGGTGATTAGCTATATAGAATTATGCATGGTAGTAATTACCCAATGTGATTAGTACTTATACGACCTTAATTTAAATAGGTTGCATCTGACGATTTGCGTGGCGCATTATCTGTGATATTCTTGTTATTCGCTCACTAAAGGTGAGTTCATAGCCCCACGTTTTACATGCTTTTGTTTTACAAAGTTTTTGGGGTGAGAAACATGCAATGTTTTACAACTGGACACAAGTGGTTAAGTTTCATATTATGATTACGTGTTGCCTAAGTAGCGATAACCCTAGTTGAGCCCATTATCATGAACTGTCAGTTACTGGATTGTGAGCGCGAATGATATGAATAGATCTATTAGGATTGACATCCCCGTTCGGGTGATTAGCTATCACTGGGCAAACGAACGTATACCATGTCGAACATAGGATGTTGCGGGTTAGAACATCATCACGGGCAATGTAGGCCATTTATATGGTATTCATTTATGTCAAGCTTCAGTGTCATGAGCTTAGGGCAACGTAATTACATTTATATGATGTCTGCATCTGTTGCATTATCATACACTTGGGAAATCTTGTGGTCCTACAATATATGATTTATCAAACCTATGAATTCACCAACATTATTGTTGACGTTTTAAAGCAATGTTTTTCAGGAGTCAAGTAAGCACGAGGCTGGCAAGGGATACATTGGGTGGTTTTGATTGGGATATCATGCATTAAAGATTTTGTCGCATTAAAAAAAAAAAACTAAAATCGGGCTGACCCAAAATAGAAGCCTATTACTGTAGCACTGTAGATCCACTGTCAAAACGACAGTGGATTTGTCCGTGAATGTGTAATATATTAATGTAAGCATATTCCCTCCACATTTTCAAATCACTAGAATAACAATTCAATCTAACTGGTTTTACAAAATAATGTATGTTCATATTTTTTATTTTTAAATATCTTTTTTATAACAAAGAAAAATATTATTCAACAGTCATTTTCTATATAAAATGATATATAAATAAGAGTTAATTGCATAAATGGTCTCTCGGTCTGTAGGGTTTAACAAAAATATTCTCTAAATTTTTTTTTCCCGGATCCTCTCTATGTGGTTTCGATCCGTATCGGGTTTGGTCATTTGACTAACTTTTACGTTTTTTTACTGTTAATTAGACTGAAATGACCAAACTACCCTCATACGTGTTTCTTAAATAGTCCCTAAGGTTTGTTTAATATCACGGATTTAGTTCATGCGTTAATTATTATTTTTTTCATCATTAATTTGTTATGACAATTTTATTTTTTATTTTTTTCTTTATATGTTTTTTTATTATTATTTTTGAGTGTTTTTTTAAGTGTGCGTACGTTTTTATCCATTTTATACAATTTTTTACACTTTCGTACGTTTGGTGTGTTTTATAAGTTTTTGTCTATTTTCGTACGTTTTCATATACGTCTCTTTTTACGTTTTTCTAAGCTTTTGTACGTTTCGTACGTTTTAAAAAGATGAAAACGTATAAAAATGTTTTAAAACATATAAAAAGCACCAAAACGGTAGGAAAACGTATAAAAGCGTACGAAGACGTTCAAACACATATAAAAACGTACCAAACTCCCATCAGGGACACCACCATTATTAACCTATACCACTACTATGCACATTCCACTAAGCCATAAAGTTAAATTCCGAGGGCTGACACGCCGCCTCGGAAGGGCTACACTTACTACTCCCAGACCTGGGAGTGGGGTAGAGAGATAATCTACTACTGTGTGCGAGTAGCCCAGGACCACTATGCCCATAGGGTCGATTGCAGTTCTGTAGACACTGTGGAGACTAGGGTCTGAGATACTGAGAGGAGGATGATGGCCGCCTTAGAGGTGGTCAACTTGAGGGTCAGTTACCAGGTAGATGTTCGCAGTAGAGAGAGTTCGGAGTTTTACTCACGACATCACGATGCCCAGAAGGATCGTGCAGCTGTGAGAGTTGAGATTGAGGTATTGAGGAGAGAGAGACTTGCTTACGAGCAAGAGAGTATGGAGACCCGTCAGGCCTTGGCTAGGTCTGAGGCTTACAGCAGGGCATTAGAGGCACGAGTTACAGTGTTAGAGACTCAGGCGCGTCGCCACGTGTGGCAGAGTCAGGACGCGGATGATCGATTGACTGGCATAATCTTGCGTATTAGGCTTTGGAGGCTGGAGGCACTCGATGACACCTTAGAGGATAATGGTAGTTAGTGACTAGGGTTACTTTTCTACCATATTGTTAGCTATTAAATATGCCTGCTAAGTTTTATGGGTTACCCAGATAGCGGCGGTTTAGATCTTTTGTTTTGATTAGCTATCAGATATGGATCTTTTGTTATACTGTTCTAGCTATGTGTATTGCTACTAAGTATTACGGGTAACTCCCGGCTAGTATGGCTTTAGGTTGTATATATTCTTTTATCTTGTAACCTAATCGAGGTGATCATTTTGTATCTGAACCAATCATGTATGTTTTCCAGTTATATATGGAATGGTGGTATTATGTCATGTCTATAATCGAATTTGTTGTGAATGAATGTCGATTTGGTTATATCATTGTTGATTACAATTCAGTTGTATATTTCACCTGTGTGATGTGATTCTCACTTTATTTATCATGTATATGTCATGTCATGGTTATGATTTTATGAAATCTAACGGGTATTATTATTTTCTTGTGATTGAAGAAAATGGCACCAAAACGAACCACAAGGTCAACACCGGTCACAACAACCCCAGCCCCAACAGCAACCACCACCACATCGGTCACTAATGCCCAACTTCAGGCAATGATTGACCAAGGTGTCACTGCCGCTTTGGCAGCACGTGATGCAAACAGGAATGGCGATGACAACCACACTTCGGGAACGGGTGGCAGAAGGACTGAACGCATTGTTCGAGAATGCACTTACCAAGACTTTATGAAGTGCAAACCTCTATATTTCAAAGGCACTAAGGGAGTTGTTGAATTAATTTCAATTGTTTCAAAAGGATGGAGATGTTTTCCACATAAGCAAACTGCTCTGTGGATAATCAGATTAACGTTTTTCCACTTGTATTCTGCTAGCAGGTTGCTCAAATTTTTTTTTTTTTTTTTTTTTTTTATGGGAATTCCTATGTTTTGACTGTCAGTCATGATGTTGCATATGCAATGACATGGGCCGATCTGAGAAAGAAAATGACTGACAAGTACTGTCCAAGGAACGAGATGAAAAAGCTCGAGGCTGAATTGTGGAATTTGAAAGTGAAGGGTACTGATGTGATAGGGTACAACCAACGTTTCCAGGAACTAGCACTACTGTGTGTTAGGATGTTTCCTGAGGAGTCTGACAAGATTGAAAGGTACGTCGGCGGATTGCCCGACATGATCCATGGAAATATTGTAGCATCAAAGCCAAAAACCATGCAAGAGGCTGTTGAAATGGCCACTGAACTAATGGATAAGAAAGTCAGCACCATTGCTGAAAGACAGGCTGAGAACAAAAGGAAGTTTGAAAACACTTCCCGAAACAATCAAAACCAACAACAACAGAACAAGGAGGCAAAACAATGGCAGGGCTTATATGCAGGGACTGGTAAAGAAGGGGCCCCCCATACGGGGGATCTAAAACCCTATGCATTTAAAGGCAAACTATCACCCGACGGTACGTGTGTGCTCCCAAAATGTTTTTTTTTTTTTTTTTTTTCCCACCAAAAAGCAACAAATTTGTCCATTTTTTCTCGTGACTGTAGGAGTTCAGGAAATGCCAAACAATGCTAACAATCAGAGATGGCATTGGGTTAGGCCGAGAAACATACTTGCTTAGATGTGTGAAGTTCAGGGACAACTTCAGGAGGGAAGTCCAAGCTAAAGAACATACAAAAACCATGGTAATCAAGTGGTAATGACAGGGCTTCCCAGCCAAAGTGTGTGTGGTGGGACACGCAAGGACAAACCCATGATTCCAATATCGTGAGGGTTACATTCCTTCCTCAACAACGCTATGCTTCTATATTATTTGATACTGGGGCCGATAGGAGTTTTGTGTCTACTGCATTTAGTTCCAAATGGACATCACGCCATCTACCTTTGATCACTATTATGATGTCGAACTAGCTGACGGGAGGGTAATTGGGTTAAACACTATCCTTAGGGGTTGCACATTAAAATCTTCTTAAACATCCATGTTAGGCACTTAATTATATTAAGTACAAACAAGAATTATATCGGTCTTGAAAGTCACAACTAGGTCTTGTATTGTAATAGGCTGTCGGGTTCAAGGGCTTGGATTGTAATTCTAATATATGTCGGTGTTTCGGGGGCTTAAAAGCCTAAGTTAAACCAAGCCCGGCCTGTTTAGAAAGCCCAAGTGCCAAGATAGCAAGGCTTGGGTATAAATATAACCCTCTCCACACATGGAGAGGGTGTTGGTTGCATTTTCTATCACTTGTAACTTTCCAACTCACCATTTTCTATCTAATCTTCTTGTTTCTCTCTCTACTTTCTCTC
This sequence comes from Tanacetum coccineum, assembly GCA_026074375.1. Classification (NCBI taxonomy): domain Eukaryota; kingdom Viridiplantae; phylum Streptophyta; class Magnoliopsida; order Asterales; family Asteraceae; genus Tanacetum; species Tanacetum coccineum. The sequence goes on from BQNB010039545.1 coordinate 36,095, forward strand.
TCTAAGATTCTATTTTATTTTCTAGCATATTGGTAAAGATTATAGTTGTGTAATGGATTAAGTTCATGGGATAACATGTTGTATCAGAGCCAAGGGGTGTGTAGTGTTTGTTTTGTGTGAAATTCGTGGGTTAGTTGGTTATATTTTTTTTGGTTCGAAAAAAGCAAGAAAAAAATCAACTTTGATCTTTGTTTCGTGGTTAAAAGTGTTAAAGACTTGTACTTTTGGGCTTAGATCAATTCCTTGCATCATTACTAGGTGGTTTTAACATCATTTCGAAGTGTTGCGTTTTGACCAAGAAGTGTTGCGTTTTGACCAAGAAGTGTTGCGTTTTGACCAAGAAGTGTTGCGTTTTGATCAGACTCGTTGCGTTTTGATTAGATTCGTTGCGTTTTGATCAGAGTCATTGCGTTTTGATCAGATTCGTTGCGTTTTGCTCAAGTCGTTGCGTTTTGTCACAAGTTGAAGACCCTCACTGCGTTTTGACTAAGAGAAACTCTGCCCAATTAATTTCTTGATTGCGTTTTGCCTCAAGAGTTGATTGCGTTTTGATTATATTCGTTGCGTTTTGCTCAAATGTTGCGTTTTGACCAAGAAGTGTTGCGTTTTGATCATACTCGTTGCGTTTTGATCATACTCGTTGCGTTTTGATCATACTAGTTGCGTTTTGATTAGACTCGTTGCGTTTTGATCATACTAGTTGCGTTTTGATTAGACTCGTTGCGTTTTGATCATACTGGTTGCGTTTTGATCATACTCGTTGCGTTTTGATCATACTAGTTGCGTTTTGATTAGTACTCGTTGCGTTTTGATTAGACTCGTTGCGTTTTGATCATACTCGTTGCGTTTTGCTAATTTGGGAATATATTAATCACAATTTATTCTCGGTTGGTCAATTATGTGATGCGGTTTTGGAAGTTGCTTTTCGGAAGTCTACATGTTACATCCGTGATTTGAAGAGAAATGATCTTCTCAAAGGTTCTCATGGCACAGATTTGTATTCCATTACTCTTTAAGACTCAACAACTCCCACTCCAATTTGCTTAATGGCTAAAGCAACATCGTCTCAAGCATGGTTATGGCATCGTCGTCTATCTCATTTAAACTTCGACACCATCAACTTGCTTTCAAAGAATAAATATTGTGAATGGCCTTCCAAAGCTAAAATTCGTCAAAGATCATTTATGTTCTTCTTGTGAGCTGGGGAAAGCAAAAAAGAAATTCTTTTCACACTAAGACTACCCCGAGCTCAAAAAAGACGGTTACAACTTCTACACATGGACTTATGTGGTCCAATGCGGGTAGAAAGCATTAATGGAAAGAAATATGTTCTTGTAATTGTTGATGACTACTCCCGATATACTTGGACTCACTTCTTGAGGTCCAAAGACGAAACACCTGGAGTTCTCATTGATTTCCTCACACTTGTCCAAAGAGGACTTCATGCTCAAGTTACAACAGTTCGAACTGACAAAGGCACATAATTTCTTAATAAAACTCTTCATGCATACTTTGCAAAAGAGGGAATAAGACACGAAACGTCAACTGCTCGAACACCTGAACAAAACGGCGTTGTCGAAAGACGGAACCGTACTCTTGTTGAGGCTGCTCGAACAATGCTAAGCGCCGCTAAAGTTCCTTTGTTCTTCTGGGCTGAAGCAATTGCAACAGCATGTTTTACTCAAAACCGTTCACTTGTAATTCCTCGACATGAGAAAACACCTTATCATATCATCAATGCCCGGAAACCGTCAGTCAAGTTCTTTCACATCTTTGGTTCTCTTTGCTACATCGTCAGAGATGGTGAAAATCTTGATAAAATGAAGGAAAAAGGTGATGCATGTATTTTTGTTGGGTATTCTACTCAGTCAAAGGCTTACAGGGTATTTAACAAGAGAACAAGAATGATAGTTACAATTCATGTTAACTTTGATGAATTGCCTCAGATGGCGTCAGATCACGTCAGTTCTGACCCTGGTCCACAATGTTCAACAACGGTACTTGAACAAGACAGTTTAAGTCCCGGTCCACAAAGTCAAGAAAATGTTCCTCAAATTGCTGAGACAGTAACAACGTCAAATGAGCTGGAATTGCTATATAGTCCGATGTTTAGTGAATTACTCAATGGAACTTCTCCTGTTGTGTCAAAGTCTTCCGCTGTACATGCTGCTGATAATCCTGATAAACGTCAACAACATAACACAACTAACCAAACTTCTACACACAGACCGATGTTGCAGATCCCACCTCCAAGAACATTTTATCAACACATCAAACTCCAACTCAAGTACCAACTGTCACTGCACCTGAGAACATTATTCAAGCAGAAACCAATACAGAAAATGCACAATTTGACGACGATGAATTTATCAACATCTTCAGTACACCGGTACAAGAACAAGGGGAGACATCGTCTCGTCATGTTGATTCGTCAAACATGCATACTTTCTATCAACACCATCCTTCCGCACAACGTTGGACAAAAGATCATCCATTAGAACAAGTCATTGGAAATCCTTCTCAATCAGTTAGAACAAGACGTCAGCTAGAAACCGAATGTCGATATGTTGTATGTCGCACTCACCGTGATTCGAACTGAATCCAAACACATCAAAGAAGCCATGGCTGATTCTGCATGGATTTGAATCAATGCAGGAAGAAATTCATCAATTTGATCGTTAGTGTAATGGGAATTAAGTCGATAGACCACTTTGCAAAAATGTCATTAACTTAAAAATGCTTCTGGAAAAACAAACATGATGAGAAAATACTGTCATTCCGCAAACAAATCTCGTCTGGTGGCTAAGGATATGCTCAATAAGGAAGGAATTATGATTTCGAAGAGTCATGTTGCCCCAGTTGCTCGTTGGAAGCTGTATACGGTGTTCATTGCGTATTGCACACACAAATCATTACAGTGACCAAATGGACGTTAAAACAGCATTCTTTATCGACACTCTAAAGGAAGAAGTATACCATAACCAACCAGATGGATTTGTTGACACCTATATCATCCTGACAAAGTTTAATCGTCTCAAGAAAAGCATTTATAATGGCTCAAACAAGCACCAAGAGCTGGTATGATGAACTCCTCCAACCCTGGTAATCGAAAGAAAAAGGGATTCTCAAAAGGTTTCTAATGATCCAACTTGGTTCATAACTAAACATGGGGAAGACATATTGCTTGTGCCAAATTATAACGTTGATTACATAATTTTTGGTTCTTACGAACCCAAACTTTCAAACAATTTGGAAAACTAATGCACAGCAAGTTTGATATGTCCTATGATGGGGGGAGCTGAAATTCTTTTTAGGAATTTCAGAACCCACCAATCCCCTCGTGTATCTTCATAAACCAAGCTAAGTATGCTCAAGAGAATACTTAAACAGCATGGTATGACCCAATGTGTATAGCATTGGTACACCAAATGGTCTACAAAACACCTTGATGCTAGACTTGATTGGTACGTCCGTCGACCAAACGAAATACGTAGTATGGTCGGAAGAACTCATGTACCTAACAGCAAGTAGACCAGATATTGTACATGCAACATGTTATTGTGCTCGCTATCAAGCGAAACCGACTGAGAAACATCTCACTGCGGTTAAACGGATCTTTCAGTACCATTGAAAGACGTCCATAAACATGGTCTCTGGTATCACGTAGGACACCGGTTTCGAACTAATTGCTTTTTCCAGATTCCGGATCAGTGGGATTCTCGATTTCACGTAGAGTACAATCTGGTGGATACAATTTCTAGGTGGTGACTTAAGTTAGTTCAGCTGGTCATCCAAAAAGCAGACTACACTTCATGTCTACAAGCAGAAGCCAGTATGTGTCTTTATCTGCGTGTTGCGCACGAAGATCTATGGTTGAGTAACTCAGCTCAATAGATTATGGCTCCACACCATTGATAAAAATATCCAATGTATTGTTGACTCAAGGCAGCCATAGCCATCTCGTTTAATCCAGTCCACATATTCCCCGTACCAAGCACATCGAGTCAGATAACACTTCATAAAGAACAATTGAAAAAGGGTATTGTTGAATTATTCTTTGTCGGAAATGAATACCAGTTAGCTGACCTGTTTACTAAAGCTTATCGGAAGATAGGTTTAAGTATCTTGTCAGACGACTAATCGTTATGAGATTTTTGACTCCAGATAACTGGAGGTTTCTTCGGCATGAATCGCTTGATCCACCAAACATCAATTTGTAAATATTTTTATTCTCTCTTTATTTTTGATTTATAAAATTTTTGAAAAAAAAAAGATCTCAGTTTTTCATTCTTTCATGTTGTGTAATAACTGTTATGATCTAACAAGACCAAACACACGAATGAGAATCATCGTTGATTTTTAAGAAGAAAATCTCTTCTCTTTTTTAATATTCGAAAATTAAAGATTGAACATAAACAAAAAGTGTTTTGCTCATCTTTGCTTCGATTATCACACAAACTCGAACACAGACACCTACTCGAGACCTTACTTAAGACCTTGAAGCCTCTTGTCTTCTATGTTCTTCACGAATAAAACATAATCAATTAAGGAGGTATATGTTTGATTTGATAAGAGGTAATGAATGGTGTTCTGGGGCGTTTATGTTAATGGGGAAGAGATGGGATTGACTTGCTTTATCTTATTGTATTGGTGGTATAAGGATTCGATCATGTAGTGAGATGGGGATAGCTGTTTGTGTGACTGCGTGAATGAAAAAAAAAGAGGGACGGAGTTTTTTTTATGAGAGTGATTAGGGATTCTCTACCCTAATTATATGGAATGGTAGTTATATCAGTTTCAATCATCTTGGGCCCATGAATCATCAATGTTAGTTGGGTCTTATTGTGAACGTGGGCCGAGATTCACAAAGATTTGGTCTGTCGAGTATAATTTGGAGTGGGCAGAAAAATTTAACCAATTTTATACAATGATTTTTTAAAAATTGGTTAAATGGACATGATAATCGATTAAGCCAAGTACTATAATACTATAACGTCAAGTTTGACTAGACAATGTGTGATCCGTTAAGGTCATGTCAAAATAAACATATTGTACCTAGTTTAAAAAACCGTCATTCTTGAACAACAACACAACCAACTGATACATAACACTAAAAAACGATCCGAATAAGATTCACTTAAACGTCAAAACGGCTATGGAATTTGGATTCAAATGTCAAGTGATCACGGAGTTTATTTGGTATCCCTTATTTGAGTTTGAAGTGGGTTTCACGGAGGCGTCTACTTATTTCATCATCGAGACTTCCTTCTATTTTTCTACCCTTTCCTTAAACCCAACCTATCGTTATTGACTTGCTTGAACGTATACAGTTAGATTGAGACTTGAGATTATCTATTATACCCGATGTAAGGAGTGGACATTGTAGTACTCACGGGTATAGCTATCACGTATAGGAGTTACCTGAGGTGCTCATTGTCACATGCAGATGCCGATGTGGATAGTCTCAAGAGGTGTTGTACTTATTTTAACTCTTAGTTGAGTGTATAGGGTACTTAGAGGCTTTCTTCTGCACCGTTCTTCAATCAACAACAGTGCAAGCTTATGTAACAAATTTGGGGAATTCTACTTTATTTTCAAGTTGTATATCAGTTTTACTTCACCAAGTTGTCACAGCAAATAGCCGACAGAATACGAGGTTTTGGTAAAGTAGCCAAGATATAAGGTGAGGATGTAATCACAACTCTCACAGATATTTTGAAGCTACTGAACGTCAAGATACTCAAGTCTCAGCAAAATCTTTCCAAATTCTCAATGTCTTTCATAACTTTTTAAGATTGTTGCTTATGACAAGAACTTCTCGTGTAAATGGTCGTACGCGTCAATGATGCTTTCGAGAGTTCGCAACCATCATGGGGGAATACGTGTACTTTGATACTTTGATGTTATCAGGTCAACTTCCAGGGGGAAGTAGTCTATACTCTTCACATTATAGGTTTTGTGAAGTATTCTGCATGCGTGAGATGAAATTGTTGTTTGACTCTTGCCATGTTCCCCAGAACGATAATCTCAAGAACGAGAATGTCATGATACAGTAAAAGCAGTATTAGATGGTGTGGTTGACTGTTTCTTCTACTAAATTCCGCTGTGCACTTTAAAATGTCAATGTTAGAAGATCGTTCAAGCTACATCAACGTTTCAGAATCTGCTCAAGATACGAATGTTGGTTTGGGGGGAAGCTGATTCAGAAACTTCGCCAAAAAGAGTCTATGAAGAAAGCTTTAAAGACAATGCTGTCAGGATTAGGGGAATTTAATCCACTCAGAAGCATTACTATAATGTTTCCATAACAAGTCAAGACAAAGAAGAACCAAGCTAGAGTACAAGTACAAGACTAGAAGACAAAGACTCATCTTCAGCATTGGAAGCGCAAAAATCTTACCTTGGATGTCACTTTATTTTGTTGTTAGTTTGTCCTTGATAATGAACATTGTAAGTATTTCCGTATGCCACATATTGGCGGAAGATGTTAGCCTAAAATATGTCGCTAATACGGAATTACATTAGTTTATATTAGCCGAACACGCAGGGACTAGAAATGTCAAGTGTAGTAAGTAAATCGTGTCCAGGGCTATATATATCCCCTCTATACTTTCATGGAGGGGTGATGATTCATTTTCACTTGTAATAAGGTGTGTGTTTCTCTCTCTAGAAAACACACATCTTCCCTTTCTCTCACTAAATAATATGGCTAAACATTTATTCAATCCTCCCCGACCTCCGGATCATGTCTCTTGTTATGTGAATCTCTTGGGATAACACCCTTTGCCCGCTTTCTTCCTCACACGAACGACACACACATATCAAAAACCTCAAAACGCTCCGATTAAAAAATCATGACCTTCAAGATCTCATTCCCTTCGCCTTTTTAATCTTATGGTACTCATTGTTTAACGCTACAACCATTAATCATCCATACCTTCGAATTTCACTCAAAAACCCTAAAATTGACATAATCTTTTTCACCACTGAAAAGTTAATGAAAAGATAAGTTGATTACGTGGGTTTTGGACCTATGGGTATCTAGAGTGTGTGACTTTAATAGTTTTTAATAAGATTAACGAATCCATGGGTTTTGATTAAATTCTTGGAACTCAGAAAAAAAGTGGAAAATTGTCAAGACTTGAAAATTTTCATGGGTTATGGGTTTTAGGGACTTATCATAAGAGTGGTTTAAGTGATTTTGAGTGGTTTCTTACCTTGTTTGCATAAGAAAATTTTGACTTGTGTGTGAGTTTTTTGAGTGTATTTTGGGTCGTACTTTTTGGCTTAATCCAAGATTTTTGTGGTTAGTTTGTTATTTAAAGGTGTTAGTATGATAGAATGATGTTATATGATCAGGTTTGAGTGATGTTAGATGCTTTAAAAGGTTAAATTGCTAAGAATTTTTTTTTCAATAAGCAATCTATACCTAAAAGGTTGTTCAACAGGCGATCAATACACAATTGTGTACAACAGGCGATCAATACTTAAAAATTGTAAAGGCGATCTATACAAAAATTTACACAGGAGATCAATACACCTTTTACAAAGGCGATCTATACAACCTTTAAAACAGACGATCAATACATGCACCCTTAACAAAGGCGATCTATACATAGCTCATTAATACAGGCGATTTATACATATGTAACTACAACAGGAGATCTATACACACCATGTTTACACAGGAGATCTATACACGTGTAACTACAACATGAGATCTATACACAACATTTTTACACAGGAGATCTATACACATTATTTTTAAACAGGAGATCTATACACACATTACATAGGCTATCTATACCTGATTTTTTTCTAATTGAATCAATCACTTAATCTTGGTAATTCAAACTCATAGCCTAATCTAAGTATAATTTAACCTAATCTTGTCACTTAGTGATTAAGTTAGGTATAATTTTTCTTAGGAATCTTTAGTGTTTGTCTTGATTTCATTAGTTTTCCTATTGTCTATGTGGTATATGACAATGTGTGTATCATGTTTGCATGTGTATCAGTTCTTTGCATTGTGAGCCTATGTGTTAGTTAGTTGCCTTGTATTTGCTTGCCTATCCCCTGTTGTAAACCCTGTCTTGCATCAATAGTCTTGAATCATGATTGTCTTTCAATGTTATATATATTTGCTTGTATATAAACTGTATGTGACAACTCTTAGCAGAATCATGACTTCCATCACTACTCAACAAACCAAGCTTGACCTTGAACTTGTTCCCAAAGAGAATCGACTTGACATTAGAAAATGTAATGGAAGAATCCCTCGTAGATTGAAACCAAAAGAGGAAACATTTCAAGTTATTCTGGATGCACTTGCACTCACTCCATACTATCCTGCATTTCTCATCACTGCTGATGTCCCTGAAGTCTATATGCATCAATTCTGGAATTGCATATACAAGCATGACGACTTCTACAGATTCAAGATTGATAAGAAGAAATGATTCAAGCTTACCTTGGAGGTCTTCAGAGATATCTTTTAGATTTGCCCAAGAGTACCTGGTCGTGACTTGATGCTATTTCACCTTCCATTAAGAATACACCTATAACATCTTTCTTAAGAGATCTCTTCATAACTAGGTTATCAATTCACTCAATGATGTTGTTATCGATCAGATGCATCAACCGTGGAGAACTTTTGCTGCTATTATCAACAGAAGCCTATCTGGAAAAACTAGTGGTTTAGACAAACTTCGTCTTTCCCGAGCACAAATCCTTTGGGCATGTACCATCAGAAGAATGTAGACTACGTGGAACTACTCTGGGAAGACTTCACCTATTAGATTGACAACAAAGTCTACAAAAAGCAAGAAAAGATGTACTACCCTTGTTTCACCAAAGTTATCATTCACCACTTCCTCATTTCAGCACAAGTGACTTTCCGGAGAAACAAATTGGGATGCACACCCTCCAAAGATGACACTTGATTAACCACCGTTAAGATATGTTTCAAGAAGAGAAGCATCTCAATCTATGAGCAGTTTTACCTTAATGTTTGACAAGTCCAGAGATGAAGGAAAGTAAAGTTACAAGACTTATCTTGGCTATGCTACAGGTGAGGTGCCTCCCAAGGTTTCTAGAAAATTCAAGAAAGCCTCTCCATCCAAGAAGGAAAGTGAGCTAGTCCCTGGAGATGAAGAACCTGTCAAAAGGGCAAAAAGATTGAAGACACACTGCCAAACGTCTGCTTTCTAAATCCAACAACAGGTATCGTCATCAGAGATCCTCCTATGGAAACAAAGTCAAAAAGAAAAGAAAAAGAAAAGGTGGATGTAGATCATGGAAAAGGAATAGAGCTACTGTCTAAAGTAGCACGTCTTAAAAAAGACACAAATGAAGGAAGAGCAAGAATGAAAAGCTTAAGGACTTTCACAAGACTCATCCTAGTGGTTCTGGTATGGTTTTTGAGAAACCACCAAGTGTTGAAAAGATCACACCTACTGTCACAAGTGAAGGAACTGGTGATAAACCAGGGGTTCCCGATGTGACCAATGATGACTCTTCTGAGAGTGAATCTGAGTCTTGGGGTAATGATGAAGACGACAGCAACAACGAACAAGAATCAAGTGATGAAACAGTAAGCCCCCCGCCCACCCCAACCCCCCAGCAAGAGAATGAAAGTGAAGAGCAAGAATTAGATTCAGAGCAAGATGAAGAATCTGACGATGATGATCAAGAACAAGAAGATTTTGATCACGAAAATTAATCTGAAGATGATGAGATGAAAAGTGATGAAGAACAGAGGAATGATGAATACTACCCACCAATTTATGATGATGCATATGCAAGATTAGAATAACCCACTGAGTACAACTACAGACAGGAAAATTGTTCAAGGTGAAGGTAATGAAGTTAAAATGACTGAAGTCAACAAGGGAATAAAAATTTAGAACTAACACAAGAACAAGTTGTTTTAAAAGGATGCCCATGTGATAATTTCTACAGTTTCGAAGAAGACAGAAGGCCCTGGTTAACTATTCTTCTCGCACATACTGACTTGGCAATCTAAATTCCTAAATTTTTCATATATTCCTCAACTGATGCAAAATAGTAAATCTTACTAGATGTTTAATGTCTACCATGAAGTCCTAGAACTCAAGTACCACTCTCCTTACAATACCAGTTTCCAGTTAACCCTGAATCATCACCGTATTACACGAAACATTCCTCAATCATCATACACCTTCACTCCTACACCAATACAGGCTACACCCACTCCTCCGCTGACAATTGAAACTAAAAATCCTCTATCTAATCTTCTTGATCTCTCATCATTATTTTGATTCAATGATAGAATCACAGCATTGGAAAAAGAAGTTGCTAATCTTAAGAAAGACCCTCTACACACTCAAGTGACATCATTAGTTGACAGTCATCTAGACACAAGGTTGGGAGAAAACCAGACAAGAATTCATGACTCTTTTCAAGAGTCTCTCAACGGCAAAGTCAGAGACAAGTGTTAATGAACACTACCGTCAGATTCTGCCCCAGGAAGTGTCTAACTTTGCTACCACTGTGATTGAAAAGTTGATTAAAGAATCACGTGATGAAGTTACTCTAGCGAAGGTGTCTTCTCAACTACAATCTACTTATGAGGATGCTTCTACACTTACTGAATTTGAGTTAAAGAAGATTCTTCTCGACAAAATGGAGAAAAGTGAATCATATCTGACGGTAATCTGACGGCCCCCAAACCAAAGATCACCGAGATTGCATGATAATTTTGAAAAAATCTGTACGCTCTCGACAAAGATTTTTCTATTCTTATGACTGTATATTCATTGAAGCATGGCCGAAAAGAACAAGGATAAAGATAAGAACGCCTTCCGCTGGATCAGACAAGGTTAAGAAGAGAAAGCTAAGCAAAGATGCTGAACCACACTGAACCGAAAAAGAAAAGATTCAACGTCTGGCTCTCCAAAGGACACCAAGTCTCAATCGAAATCTTCTAGTAAGGACTTGGACATAACTTATTCTTCGTTGGACAATTCTGTGATTCAAACCTTGAAGTTGCTTTTCGTCAACACACCTGCTTCATACGTAATCTAGAAGGTGTTGACCTATTGACTGGATCTCAAGGCAACAATCTGTATACTCTGTCTCTTGGAGATATGATGGCGTCCTCTCCAATATGTCTCTTATCAAAGGCCTCAAAGACTAAGTCCTGGCTATGGCACTGACGTTTGTCTCATCTGAACTTTGGACAAAGGACTTTGATGAATTGATGAGCACTCCAATAGACTTCTCTTCATTTGTCTTGAATGGCCTGAAAATTGATAATTTAACTCAATAATCCTGCTAGGACTAGCATTCAGACTACTCAAAGGCACACGATCTAATTATGCTGAATTAGAATATAATTTTGAAGAATGTTACAAGGCTCTCTCAGAAAAGCTTGATTGGGAAAATCCTGAAGGCGGTGACTATCCATTTAATCTTTCCAAACCCCTTCCTTTGATCACGCATGGAAAACGTCAAAGAGTACCATTCGAATTCTTTATCAACAATGATCTCAAGTATATTCAAGGAGGAATTTAGACTATGACATACACGACGTCTACTACCAAGACAAAGGCAGCTGAGTATGATCTACCTGACATTGAAGACATGGTTCCAAACATATGGAGTCCTGTTAAAGTTGCTTATGATAGATATGCGTTATGAGGTATCTCACATTGAAGTTGCTTATGGCAGCTAAGTATGATCTACCTGACATTGAAGTTGCTTATGATAGATATGCGTTATGAGGTATCTCACATTAAAGTTGCTTATGGCAGCTAAGTATGATCTACCTGACATTGAAGGCATGGTTCCAAACATATGGAGTCCTGTTAAAGTTGCTTATGATAGATATGCGTTATGAGGTATCTCACATTGGAGACAA